>PVJS01049304.1:0-14710 GCA_004027185.1 Glis glis | reverse complement strand
GGTAAGGCGTTTGGCGCTTTTTACTTTCCTCTGTTTTGGCTTCTGGCTCTGATTTCGTCGCGTTTCAAACTTTTCGTTGTTTATTTCAAGTTTGTGTTGCTTTTCATCTGTGGAGAGGTTGCTTTCACAGCGAATGAGGTGTGCGTCTCAGAGAGATCATAGCATGGTGTCTCCCTTGGACGCCATCTTTAATTTTTCTGAATAATACTTTTAAATTTTTCAAAGGCTCGCAGGAATAGTGTTTGCAGGTCTCATCAGTGTCTGGAGGCTTATTCCTGACTTCAGAGCCTTGATCCTGTAAAGTCTCAAGAGGGACAGGTTTAATTCTAGACATATGAATCCAGGAATTGTGTCCCTGTAGTTTAACAGCTGTGGGAACGCTAAGAAGAACTTGGAAAGGACCTTCCACTTTGGGAGAAGCTGATCTGAGGGTGAGTCCTTTTTCCAGGTTTTGAGCAGGACATAATCACCTGGTTGCACTCTGGCCATGTAGGTTAAGTTATCAGGAGCTGGAAGAACTTTATTGCCATATTCTGATAAGGCATTTTGTACTTGTCCCAAGTTAATTACATATTTAATCCTTTCCTGTGTTCTAGGGTCAGTGACAGGATCTGAGGTTAGAAAAGGCCTTCCATAAAGCATCTCATAAGGACTCAGTCAAAGAGAGGTCTTAGGAGCAATTCTAATCCTTAATAGAGCAATGGGCAGTAAGCGAAACTAGGGCTCTGAGGTCTCTTGGCACAGCTTTCCCAAGGTGGTTTTGATTTGTAAGTTAGCCCTTTCACCTTTCCTGATGATTGAGGGTGCCAGGAGCTGTGGAGATAGTAAGTCATGCCCAGAGCTCGTGAGACCTCCTGTGTTATTTTGGAGACAAAGGAGGGTCCATTGTCACTTTGAAGTGGCCTGGGGAGCCCAAATCTAGGAATAATTTCTTTTAATAATGCCTTAATAACTTCTTAGGCCTTTTCAGTTTGGGTAGGATATGCTTTTATCCATCCTGAAAATGTGTCAGCAAAAGCCAGGAGGTATTTGTATCCTTGGCATGGGGGCATCTGAATAAAGTCCACTTGCCAGTCTTCCCCAGGGAATGTGCCCATCATTGCACTGTGTTAAGTAACGGCGGCAGCCTGGCCCCCCCTGCTTGATTATTTCGGAGGCAGAGGGGGCAAGCCCTTGTGACCTCTCGAATGGTAGTCTCGAGGCCTTTTCCTTCAAAGGCATGGCCAACCAAAGTGGTCAGTGCCCTTCTTTCCAGATGGCATGAGTCATGGAGTCCTTTAATAATTTGCCATTGATCAGCCTGGGATAATAAGATTTTATGGTCTCTTTCTCTAGCCCACCAGCCATTCTCAGTTTATATCCACGCTGACTTGCCCATTTCTTTTCATTTTTAGTATAAGATGGGTTTACACCTAAGTCTGGGGCAAGAGGGGTTAAAGCCATTTCTGAAATGCTCTGAAGTGCTGCTCGTTTAGCATTTTTATCTGCCAATGCATTTCCCTGTGCTATGGAGGAACCGTCCTTCAGGTGTCCTGTGGTGTGTATCACTGATACCTGGGCAGGTAACCACACTGCTTCCAGCAGAGAGAGAATTTCAGGACCATGCTTGATGGGGGGATTTTTCTCTGTTAAAAGTCCCTTTTCTTTCCAAATGGCAGCATGAGCATGAAGAACTAAGAATGCATACTTCAAATCAGTATATACATTCATTCGCTTGTCCTTTCCAGTTGCAAAGCTCTGGTGAGGTCAATTATTTCAGCCTTCTGTGCTGAGGTAGTCAGGGAAATTGGCTTTTCCCCTATTACCTCCTGAAGGCTTATTACTGCATAGCCTGATTTTCGAGTTCCCTCACTCATGAAGCTGCTCCCATCAGTGAACCATTCCACATCAGGGTCAGTTAGAGGCTGATTCTTAATGTCAGGCCTGCTAGCATACACTTGTTCTATAGTTTCTACACAACAGTGGATTAAATTATCTCTTTCTTCTGGGATGGGAAGTAAAGTTGCTGGATTTAGGGTTTGACAAACCTTGAGAATAATCTCTGGAGACTCTAACAAGAGGGCTTGGTATTTAGTTAGCCGTCCTCCAGTTAGCCACTGATGCCCTTTAATGTCAAGAACACTCGGAACCTGGTGGGGGTTTGGACCTCTAGTGAGTGTCCTAAAGTTAATTTAGCAGCTTCTTCCACCAGGAGTGCTGTGGCAACTACAGCTCGCAGGCAGCCAGGCCACCCATGTGACACTGAATCTAGTTTTTTAGAAAAATAAGCCACATGTCTTGGGATATTCCCTAGTTTTTGAATGAGGACTCCCAGTGCCATACCTTGCTTTTCTGCCACATAAGGGATAAATGGCTTATTTAGGTTGGGGATTCCCAGGGCTGGGGCAGACAGCAGTGCGGGCTTAAGTTTTTGAAAGGCCTCTTGCTGTTTTCCTGACCACTCCAGGGGCTCATGATCAGGCCCTTGGGTGGCTTCATAGAGTGGTTTAGCTACAAGCCCAAAGTTGGGAATCCAGATTCTGCAAAATCCAGCCATACCCAGGAAGGTTCTAAGCTGTCTTTTAGTCTGGGGTGGTCCTATCTTTAAGAGGGCTTCTTTTCTCTCAGGGGTGAGAGTTTGCTCCACTAGAGTTAAGATACAGCCCAAATATTTTACTCTTTGTTGTGAAATCTGAGCCTTTTGTGGAGACACTTGGTATCCTGCAGCTGCCAGATGATTAAGGACTTTGACAGTATTGTCGTCAGAGTCCTGTTTAGTGCAACTGCATATAAGGAGATCATCTACATACTGAAGCAGAGCTCCTCGTTTAAGAGTTAAAGGTCTTATTTCCTTTGCTAAAGCATTTCCAAACAGACGGGGGCTGTCTCTGAAACCCTGAGGCAGCACTGTCCAGGCGTACTGGGCGGTTTCCATGCTGTCAGGATCAGTCCACCCAAAAGCAAACAGATACTGCAAATCCAGATGTAATGGAATGCAGTAGAATGCATCCTTGAGATCTAAAACTGTGTAATATTTAGATCCACTTGGTATCTGAGTCAAAATAGTATGGCGATTAGGAACTATAGGATCTAGTGGAACTACAACCTCATTAACTGCCCTTAGATCTTGAACTAACCGATATTCCCCATTAGGTTTTAACATCGGGAGAATGGGTGTGTTACATGGGGAGGAGCAACAAACTAAAAGACCATATTTAAGAAACTTATTAATAAGAGGCTGAAGGCCTCTGCGTGCCTCTGGCTTGATAGGATACTGTCGCCTGTGGGGGTAAACCTTTGGAGTCTTTAAAGAAATAGAAACGGGCTGACCATTAATCGCGTTTCCTGGAACTTCAATGTCCCATACCTGGGGATCTACCCAACATAAAATATCTCAGGTATATTTTTAGCTTGTACTGGCTTTTTTATTAATGTACCTAAGAATGAGGGAGCATGTCTTGGTGCTAAATTAAGAGTTGCTCCTAAGGAAGCTAGAAAATCTCTTCCTAATAAAGGAGTGGGACACTCTGGGAGAACTAAGAAGGCTTGGGTAAAAATTAGCTCTCCAAATCTACAGGTTAAAGGCATTGTAAATCTTTTGGCCTTGGGGGCACCATCAACTCCAGTTACAATACATGTTTCTTTAGAAATCGGCTCTGGAGAGGCAAGACAGAATAACGAGCACCCGTATCTAAAAGAAAATTAATATCTTTACCTGCCATGTCAAGAGTCACCCAGGCTCCTCCACTGTGATGTCCAGCTGGTTAGAGGGCTGATCAGAGGGGGCCTTGCTGAGCCTCGGGCATCCTCAGTCTTCAGGGGCGGCCATGATGGGAGCAGATGGCCTCACCTCCCTTCGGAAGTGAGGGCAATCACGCTTCCAATGTTTGCCCTCTTGGCAGAGGGGGCACAACCCAGGTGCAGAGGGATCCCGTTTAGGGCAATCCTTGATCCAATGCCCAGGCTTTTTGCAATAATGGCTGGTGCCAGGCCTCGAGTTCCTTTCCCTCTCTCTGGAAGGAGCCTTTGAGTATCTCTGAGGGGGCAGGGACTTATTACCCAGTGCTATGGCAATTAAATGGGCTTGTTCTTGTGTCTGTGTCTGCCTCCTCCGGTCTTTAATTTCATTTACCTTGTCTCTGTTGTTGAAGACCCCAAAGGCCAAATCTAAAAGGTGTTCAATGGGAGTCTGAGGTCCCTTCTCCTGCTTCTGAAGTTTTCCCCTAATATCTTGGGCTGATTGGCTAATAAAATAAGTTCCCAATAAGATTTGCCCCTCACATGATTCTGGGTCAATATGAGTATATTTCTGGAGGATTTTAGTTAATCGTCCCAGAAACAGCAGGATTACCATTCGGTTCTTGCGTTACTTCTCTTATCATAATTAACTGCCTTATTCATACATTTCCTCATCCCTTTGATTGATGTGTGACCATATGATTCTGTTTGTTAAGATCCTCACTTCCATATTGATAGTTCCAGTTAGGGTTTTGCTCAGGGACAGTCTCTTCCCCCGTAGGCTGTGTTTGGTCTTGGGCATAGATTCATTTCCATATGTCCTTGCTGCTTCCTGTATACGAACCTTTTCTCCAGAAGTGCAGCAAGTAGAGAGGATTACATGAATATCCACTCACGTTAGATCAAACATAATATCCAGGTTTTGAAACCCATTTATAAATTATCAGGGTCCTCTGAAAATCGACCCAGGTTTTCTTTACACTGGACTAGGTCAGTCATAGAAAAAGGGAAGTGGACCCTTACTATATCTCATTCTCCATTTACTACCTCCCAAAGTGGGCACATATTTGAAGGCTTAGATTTAGCTGGATGATACGATGTGTCACTCCTAGTTACACCAGCAGGGCTGGATTCCTCTGGTAGTGGATGATAGATAGATTTATAAGGAGGTGGCATTGTCGGAGAAAGAGGAGCAGAAGAGCCTGTAAAGTTTCGTTCAGAGTCTCCTATAGAAGCTTCTGAGGAAGCTATCAGTCCTGTAGTTGGAGCCCTATTTGGAGCACTTAATAATAAATCCTCCATTTGATCTGGCTTATCCTCCTTTAATCTATGAGGAGCATTTGCATAAAAATCTTACAATTTTCATATAACTTTGGGTTTAATACAAAGTCATAAAAGTCTGAGCATATAACACGTCCATGAACTTTCCTTCTTGCTTACAGAACAAATCAAGCTGGCTTATAGTATTAAGTTTATAGCCACAGAAGCTGGGCATGGTGGTGCACGCTTGTAATCCCAGTACTTGGGAGGCTGAGACCGGAGGATCCAGGTTCGTGGCCAGCCTCAGCTATTTAGTGAGGCCCTCTGCAACTTAGTGAGACCCGGTTTCAAAATAAAGAATAAAAAATAGGGCTGGGAGTGTAGCTCAGAGGTAGAATGCCCCTGGGTTCAATCCCCGGTACCGCAAAAAAAAAAAAAATTATAGTCCCATTTTCAGGTCATTTTTCTCCACCCTTTAATTTATACTGAGGCCAGACTGTGTTACAGAAGAAAATAAGTCTCTCCTTTTTTATACCCTCTATCTTAAAATAATCCCAATTATTTAATACACACCCAAGGGGAGATTTCTTAGGGATAGAAGCAGAATTACCCATGATTTTGTCGATCTGTATATACCTTGAGGATTTTCTTTTAGTAATTCTGAAAAGGAAGGGAAAAAAGAGAGAAAAGACAAAACCAGGCTTCAAACAAACAAGACAAAACAAACACTATCAGGATCAGATTAGCATGTGTCCTGACCTAACATGGCAGAAGTCCCTGCCATGAGATATACAGTGACCTGAATCTTCTGCAAGCCTTAGAAAATGAGCGTCCTCACTCCTAGGTGCAGTCCTAGGGGTGCTACCCTGCAGTTGGGGTGCCCCCTACCCTCTACCGCGATCCTTTGAACCAGCTCAAGGTCCTCAAACCAGGGCGTCTTTTTAGCCCCTGCAGAAAACCGCAAATAAGACAAACAAAAGTCTAAGAACAGAGTATCCCTGATATCTCATCCCCAGTGATTCTTTTTTTTTTTATGTAAAACACAAGCAAGATAATCTTAAAACTTGCAAAGGTTTCTTTGAGGACGTGAGGATATTTCCTCGATAAAACAAAACAAGAAATTCTGTAAAACAGCACATTTTAAGTGAACAATTTCTGTCCCCAGTAGGTGGTGGTAAAGGCAAAATCCCGGAAGTTCCCCTTATCAACCACAAGTACACATACAGATTGGCTAGCTAGAGCACAAGAGACATATTTATGACAAAGACTTTAGGGAAACAGATTTGGCCGCTAAAATGTGTCGGGTCGGAATATATGTGGTGTTTTTTGGGGTAGCTCCTTTGGTTTTCACACCAAAGTCGGTTCTCCCCACATGTGGCTCGGATAAACCCCACTGTCCAGGAACCTAGGGGCTGCTTGAAAACGCTGGGAGGACCACTCCCTTATTGCGTTTCTCCGGACAAGCAAGCGACTCAGAAATGGAGTGCTAGCCTGAATGATGTGCCTTATCTTCAGTGCATAGGCACTCATCTCCTAAGGGTGAACGGGACTGGCCATGAAAAGGGAGGGAGGGAGGGAGAAAGGCAGACAGAGAGACAGAAAGAAATCTTCCTACAAGTCCCCTAGCTAATGATTTGGATTTACCAACAGGCAGCTAAGAAGCCTATAGAATTCAACAAAGAAAACAGGAAGAAAAGGAAAAGGAAAAAAGGGACCATTTGAGCTCCTGCACGGCATTTGAGTTCAAAGACTCTCGCCAAGCCTCTAAGGACAGCGTCAGCTGCCTCTCTCCCAGCCAATTAATCTGTACCGTGTGGAGAATTTCCCCACCACCCATGAAGGGGGGGGGGGCATGGCCAGAGAGCAGGCTGAGATTTTGCTCTGTTGGTCCATGAGGGACAGAGATCTTACATACACACACATATATAACACATATACACACAAATAAGGCATTTAAAAACCGGAATGAGAAAGCACCAACCATTTTTAGCAAACTCACCACCATCAGTTTTCTCTGAATCCCCACATTGGGTCGTCAATTATGTCAGGGTGAGCACGATAGCTCTGTGGAGAGTCCTAAGGAGTTCCCTGGCCTGGGAAGGGGAAACTCACCTCAGGCCCCCAGGGTCCTTGGGTCTGTGAGGAAAAGAATTTCAACACGCGCCAGTCAGAGAAAAGACAGAGGTTTAACTCAAGGAAAAGGGAGATACACGTTCAGGGAAACGCGGGCCACCTCAAGATGGGAGAACAGCAGCCCTGAATTCTTACAGTCTCTTTTATACAGGCACTGGAGATGGGGAGGGGGTTGGTTAGAGGTACTCGGCGGGAAAATGCCTCCTTTCTTTGAAGTTTTTCCGCGGGCAAAAGATGTGGATTCCCTCTGGACAGGTCGTCTGGGAACAGAGACAAGTGGAGACAAAGTCTGATGGCCAGCGGGTGGCCAGCTGTGTGTAAGGCTTTTTAACAACAGGTGTGATCAATTGGAGTTCTGGTGGAAGGTGAAGTTCTTTCTCTTGCAAAACTAATTGCCTCAGGAATTTTGGATGTGAAGCTAGCCCATCGTGTTCTTAAAGATATGGGTCTTGCCTCTTTGGGCATGTCCCAGGCAAGCCTGCAAGGCAAGCTTAGGACTTTTTTAATTATATTCTTCTTCCCTTCCCGTCTTGTCTCCTTTCTACCTAAACTTTTATTTCTTCTATTCTACCTTATCAATCCCAAAGAAGTTGGTCAGTCAGTGCTGGCCTGACACTGTCTCAGTGTTTATCCTGAATGTTCTCAATGCCACTCATCCTTCTGCTGTAAGACTCACTGCAGAAAGTTGGCCTCTGAGATGTCATTTTGGCTCCTCAAGTCCTTGTGACTGTCTTTTTCCCAGTATGTTTTCTTTTTTTTTTTTTTTTTTGGTACTATGGATTGAACCTTGGGGCATTCTACCTCCAAGATACACCCCATCCTTTTTTTATTTTTTATTTTGAAACAGAGTCTTGCTAAATTGCTGAGGCTAGGCTCGAACCTGTGATTCTCCTGTCTCAGCTTCCCAAATACTGGGATTGCAGGTGTGTGCCACCACACTTGGCTCCAGTATGTCCTATGATGGACAAAGCTGGTGCTTTCTCTCAGGCCAATCTTTCTTAGAAAATGGATGAACTGCTTCCTTCTTGGCTCCTTTTTGGCCACCTTTTACAAGGTGCTTGTTGCTGCTGACCACCATGATGTTGCTGAGAGCCCTCTGCAAACACTGCTTGACAGTCTTGCAGACATGTCTGTGCTATGGCGGGAGCTGGCCCATAGGTCCATCAAAGCAACAGTGTCCCTGCCAAGAACACTGCCCAGGCCTACCCCATGCTCGCCCCTGGTGCCCAGCCTCAGTGCCAGGTGTTCAAACTCCCAACAGAGCATACTGCTGCCAGTTTGAGACAGTAGATTGAAGCAGCAATAGGGACAGAGTGTCACGCTTTGGTCCAGCATCCAGGTATGAATGAATGCAGCTGAAGAATGTCTCTTACTCAGGGGTCAGAAACCAGTGAGTTCGCTGTTATCCAACTGCACAGGGTCACACACGTCAAGTAGCTGGTAATTGCTCATTAACTAGACATTTCCTAAAGATCTGTGGTTCTTAAACCAGGTTGCACTCGGAATATCACAAGGAGCTTTTGAAAAAATACTGATGCCTGAGACCTACTCCATTCCAGTTAAACCATAATCTTGGGATGGGACGTAGGCACTGGTGTTTATTTTATTTATTTTCTTGTACTGGGGATTGAACCCAGGGATGTTCTACCTCTGAGCTAGACCCTCAGCTCTATTTTATTTTTTTTTATTCTGAAACAGGATCTCACTAAGTTGCAAAAGGACTCACTAAGTTGCTGAGGCTGGCCATAAACCTGCAATCCTCCTGTCTCAGCCTCCCAAGTACTGGGGTTACAAGTGTGCACCACCACGCCCGGCCATATATTTGTAATTTTCTATTTGTACTTTGGGGTCCATAGTTTTATTTTGCTTTTCTCAACTCTTGGGCATTCCCATTTGTTCTTGAAAAGCAATCAGGTCTTAGACTTTGTGCAGATGGTGTCCAGTGGACCCCTAATATTGCTTGTTGAAGGTTGAACTGTGTCCCCCATAAAAACAAAGTTGAAATTCTAATCTCTGGCACTTGTGAATGTAACCTTATTTGTAAATAGGGTCTTTGTAGGCAAAATCAAGTTAAAATGAGGTTGTATTGGATTAGGTGGCCTCTAATCCAATGATTGGTATTCTTGTAAGATTTGAAGGTGCAGGGGGGGTCAGGGGAGAACAAGATAATTTCTGTGGGTTCTTGGCTTCCATGGCAAAAAAAAAAAAATCCAACACGAGCCAATCAGAGACAAAGACAGAGGTTTAATTTAAGAGAAGTAGGGATACACGTTCAGGGGAAATGCAGGCCATCCTGAAAGTGTGGAGCAGTGGGGCAGAGAGGCAGAGAGGGGCAAAGAGAGCTGCTGCAGAGAGAGGCATGAGAGCGGTTCTTGGGTCATTTGCCATCCTTTTCTTATAGGGCCCACTAGAGAGGGGGTGGCTAGGGGCACATGGCAACATGGGGCAACATGGGATGGCAAGTCTCCTTTCTTTGAAGCTTCAGGGAGCAGAGGCTTCGCCAGGGTGCAGGGCAAAATGTGTGATTTTCTCCAGGACTTTCTTCCCAGGAAATCAAAACTCTGACAAAAGGTGAAGCTCTCTCTAGGGTCTGATCACCTCAGGAATTCCGGATATGGAGCTAGCCCATTATGATTTTTAAAATGTGGGCCTGGCTTTTGCCTAAGAGCAAACAAGCTCTGTTAAAATGAAAAAGATTATGAAGTTTTAAAATTTCCTTTTCTTCCCAATTTGTCTCTTTTCTACCTAAAAAAATTTATTTCTTCTATTCTACCTCAGGGCAGATGCAGGGGAGAAGACCCCAAGACAAAGCAGGCAGATGTTGGAATGATGCAGTTGTGAGCCGCGGCGCACTCAGTGGCTAGGATGAGGCAAGGGAGGAGTCTTCCCTGGAGCCTTTGGAGAGAACTTGACCCTGTTGGCACTTAGACTTTGGACTTCTTCTGTGAGGGGACAACAAGCTGTTGTTTCAGCCATCCAGTTGGTGGTACTTTGTCACTGTGGCCCCAGGAAACCAATAATCACCTCTCTGTGCAGTGATCCCAGTGGATATGAGACAATGGGGCTGATTATTTCCCACCTGTGTCTTGCATACCAGCTGGGACAATGGGCCAGGAATGAGGAAAACCTTCCTGCCCTGTGGAAGCGGATTATGTGTTACGGAAGTGGGTTTGGTTATACGGGTCACCACCCACTAGTGCCATGGATGATGGATGTCACCCCTGGCTTCACAGTAGAATGCCCAGGGAAGATGTAACAAGGATGCTAGGTCACTGCTCCATACAGACTAACTCAGAATCCCTGGGGATGACGTGTGGGCATCCAAATGTTTTCAGAGCACTGGAGGCGCTTTTTATGAGGAGCCAGGGTCTACAGTCCCTGTATAAGTGGATCCTAAAATCTATATGCTGAGTCACAACTATCGTTTTTAAAAATTAAGTAGAATACATATATGACTGAGTTATGGTGAGAAATATATATATATATATTTTTTTTTTTTTTTTTTTTGCGGTACTGGGGATTGAACCCAGGGGCGTTCTACCTCCGCACTACACCCCCGGCCTTATTTTTTATACTTTATTTTGAAACTGGGTCTCACAAAGTTGCGGAGGGCCTCACTAAGTAGAGAGAGAGAGAGAGAGAGAGAGAGAGAGAGAGACAGGGAGAGAGAGAGAGAGCTGAGGCTGGCCGTGAACCTGGATCATCCGGTCTCCGCCTCAGAAATATATATTTTTATGACCCATGAGTCAAATAAAAAGCATTGAACACTATTGCTTGACCACATCTAACCATACTCCAAATTGTTTGTTTGCAGTACCAGGGATTGAACCCAGGAGAGGTCTACCACTGAGCTATATCCCCAGCCATTTTTATTTTTTATTTTGAGATAGGGTTTCGCCAAGTTTCCCAGGCTGGCCTTGAATTTGTCATCTTCCCACCTCAGCCTCCCAAGTAGCTGAGATCACAGGTGTGCACCACCATCCTTGGCCCACATTCTGATTTAACCAGGTGTGTGTGTGTGTGTGTGTGTGTGTGTGTGTGTGTGTGTTACTAGGGATTTAACCCAGGGGCATTCTACCTCTAACTATACCCCCAGCCCTATTTTATTTTTTATTTTTGAAACAGGGTCTCACTAAATTATGGAGGGTCTCACTAAATTGCTGAGGCTGGCCTTGAACCTGTGATCCACCTGTCTCAGCCTCCCAAGTACTGGGATTACAGGCGTGCACCACTACACCTGACTTAACTAGATTCTTTAAGGAGAATGTTGCCAGTATTTTTTAGCCCAAATCCTCATATACCACAACCCAGGCCAATTAGAGCAAACTCTTCGAGCCCTTAAACACGACAACCTCCAAGCCACCTCCAGCTCACTGTCTTTCTTCATCCTTCTCTGCCCCCAGCAAGTCAGCAATGTCTGAAAAGATAGGCACTGAGAGTCTGCAGCCTGCAGACAGGAAATAAGATTGAAGTGGAGATCAATGGGCTCCTTCCAGATGGAACTACATAGTCTGCCCTGTACTTCAGTTATTCCTTTATTTATTTATTCTGGGGATTGAACCCAGGGGCATTCTACAACTGAGCTATGACCCAGATCCCCTTTTTATTTTGAAACAGGATCACTCTAAGTTGCTGCGGGTCTTGCTAAATTGCGGAGGCTGGCCTCAAACCTGCGATCCTCCTGTCTCAGCCTCTCTAGTACAGGATTCCAGGCATGCCCCACCAGGCCCGGCTGCCCTGTACTTTGTGACTTGATCCTTTGCTTGCTCTGCTCCTGACACACTGGCCTCCTTCCTGTTCTCCAATAGACCAAGCACACTCCCTGATTTTGAGACTAAGGGGAAAAATGTCTTTTAAATCCAAGCCACTAGCTATGGGACTTACAGGAGGGTTTTCCTTCTGCTTTCTCTCTCTCTCTCTCTCTTCCTTGATAAAAGCTGACTCCCCCTTACAGATGCCTGCTTATTCATAAAGGTGCTGAAGATAGGGCACGCCCTGTGGGCCAACATACCGCAATCCTGGGTCAGAAATGTCCTCCTCTGGAAGACACATATAAGGAGTTAGTCACCCGGCCTCTCATCTCCTAAAACTAGACATGCCCAGCTAAAGCTTTTTATTTTTTTAGGAATGTGAACTGTCTCAGTGTAATCTCGTTTTTTATGCTTTAGGAAAACTAGTCTGACCTGTACAGTTACTATCAACTAGGGAGAATTCTCTGAACTTTGCCTTAAATAAAGTATATTGATTTTTCTCTTATTGGTGCTTGATGTTTGTGGACATAAGTGAGTTCAGTCTTGTCAATTTAAATAGTATGTATAGCCAGGAAAGAAAATGACATTCCCTTTGTCTGGCCTCTCATCTTAGGATAAATATTGCCCCTGCTAATATTGTTTAACTGAAAAACAAATGGCTCCACCTTCGGGGAGCAGCAATTTCTGTACTTAAGATGCATTTTGTTATCTGCCTAATTTTGTTCTATCCAGTAATGTCCTTAGATCCTCTTAAGATGGTCTACAAGCCAGGCATGGTGACACACACCTGTAATCCCAGTATTTGGGAGGCTGAGACAGGAGCATTGCAGGTTCGAGACCAGCCTCAGCAGCTTAGTGAGACTCTCAGCAACCTAGTGAGACCCTGCTTCAAAACAAAAAAAAAAAAAGGGCTGGGGGTGTAGCTCAGAGGTAGAATGCCCATGGGTTTAATCTCTGGTACCACAAAAAGAAAAAAACAAAAACAAAAACACTCTCTAGAAGGTTTTGTGTCATTGTTATCATAAAATTGTAAGTTTTAAAGCACACCTAAATTACTTGGGATTTCAGGAATATTCTTTTTTTCATAAGGAGCTTTTCTTTTTTTTCCACTAAGGACCCCAAGAAGGCATAGAGGATATAGTTGGGGCTAACAGAGCACTCAGAGAGCTGCATATTGGTGTCAAAGATACTTGAATCTTCAATAATTTGTGGATGGGATGAGTTGGCAATGTTCACTCAGATGGCACTGCAACTCAAAGGCAGGACCGCCCGGCCACAGGTAGACTGGCAGCATGAGACAGACCAAAAAAGCCAATCCCGGTAGCTACACCAAAAGTTCTATCCTTTTTCTTTTTTTTTTTTTCTTTTCAGTATAAGAAAACCCCATAAAGCATGCTAATTATAAGATCATGGATAATTCAGTATCTAGCCCTGAGAACTTATCCCTTGGGTGCATATTAAATAATTGGAATTCTTTTAAGCTGGGCATGGTGGCACACATCTGTAATCCCACTACTTGGGAGGCTAAGACAGGAAGATCGCAGTTTCGAGGCCAGCCTCAGCAACTTAGTGAGACCCTGTTTCAAATAAGAAATAAAAAAGACTGGAGCTCAAAGGTAGAATGCTCCTGGGTTCAATCCCCAGTACCAAAAAAAAAAAAAGAATTTTTTAAAGCAGAGGATTTAAAGAAAAAAGGAAATTGATTCTGGTTACATGGCATCGCCCTGATGTGCATTTGAGAATGGAGGCTTGTTCTGTAAATGGGAGGGAAAGTGGGCAGAGATCTGACTATGCCCCACCCCGCCCACCGACAGATGAACAGTGGTGATGGTTGATGCAGACCTGCCTCATGGTGACAAGTGGCCTCTGAAACCCACCGACTCAGTAACAGCCTAGATGGGCAGATTCTACCTCAGCCATTCCCAGCCATAAAGGTTTCCATGTTTGTGTCCTCTATGCTATTACTCACTGTGTCACATGACAGACATCTGTGACAGGTTGTGTTTTGGTTTCTGGAACTCTACATGTGGTGCATATTTATTTAATTATTCTTGTGGTACTGGAGATTGAACCAGGGGTGCTCTACTTCTGAGCTATACCCCCAGCCCTATTTTATTTTTTATTTTGAAATAGGGTCTTGCTAAGTTGCTGAGGCCTATCTCGAACCTGTGATCCTTCTGTCTCAGCTTTCTGCAATCCCAGTAATGGGATTACAGGCATGCACTACTGCAGCTGGTCTGGTGCATATTTAAATCTGGCACTATGTTTAACAAACATCTGTAACTCTCTTGTTCCCTACCCAGGGATGTAATACCTGGCAAATGGAAGGTATAAAATATTTGTTTCCTCTCTATTATATATGTTTATATACATGAGTGTGTTGTCTGTATGTGTTATTGTCTGCATGGTACCAAAATTGACTTATGGATAAATGAGCACTCATAAATTAAAAACAACAACAACAAAGTGCATCCAAATATCTTTTAGTTCACATGACTTAAATCTTTCTTTCTTTCTTTCTTTTTTGCAGTACCAGGGATTGAACCCAGGGGCGTTCTACCTCCGCGCTACGCCCCCGGCCCTATTTTTTATACTTTATTTTCAAACCGGGTCTCACGAAGTTGCGGAGGGCCTCACTAAGTAGAGAGAGAGAGAGACAGGGAAGGAGAGAGAGAGAGACAGGGGAGGAGAGAGAGAGAGAGAGAGAGAGAGAGAGAGAGAGCTGAGGCTGGCCGCGAACCTGGATCCTCCGGTCTCCACCTCCCAAAGTACTGGGATTACAAGTGTGCGCCGGCACGCCCGGCCCACATGACTTAAATCTTTAACAAATATATTAATTTAAGTTTGTT
>PVJS01049303.1:0-14710 GCA_004027185.1 Glis glis | reverse complement strand
TTTTCATTAATATGCGCAACTTAGGGAGTAGTGGGGACACAAAAGGGACTCCAATGACAATGGAGAACCCTCAGTGGTGCAAGGGAAGGGGTACAAGGGAAGGGGAAGGGTAAGAAAGAAGTGAATCTATGGAATTACTGTCATAAACAATGTGTATATATGAGATTATACCAACATCATTCTCAGTGCTACATGTGGGCGGGAGGCGGGGGGAGGGACACCAAGAGCTGTGTGCATGTATGTTAACACCAAACTGATACTCACTGTGATATGAGACTACAATGCACCAATAAAAACATAAAAAAAATAAAATAAAATAAAAAGAATACATGAATCCAGATAAAGGAGGAGGGGTCAAAGAAGCATTGAAATTATTTGGTCAATGTCTAAAGAAAGGACTGTCATGGAAATCGGGCATTATGGAAGAAAAACAGAACTGTAGATAATACTCTGTAAATATGCATTTGGATATATAGATACATATAATACAGTTCACTAGGGGAGTCATACCTATGAGAGATCAAACAACACTAAAATGTCTTGATTTCTTATATGTCTGGTACAAGTAACATTCACAAAGGTCATCTGTATTAATTATTAATATTTAAAAAATAATTTATCTGTGTTCTTTTAAATTTTTTTCTGAAACACTTGTTAAAATGTATAATAAAATATAATTTAGTTGAAATTACTTTCATACATTTTTTCTTAAATTCCTGGATCTGATGATTTCATAGCAGCCCTACCCCAAACAGCAACAATAAAGAAATCAAGTGTGTGCCCTTGAAAACCTGAATTCTGTATAACTAAAAAAATGATAACATGTAGAGTGTAAATGTTTTTCAGATTTATTTTTTCTTTCTCTTGCCTTTGAAAAGGTTTTAGGGGTTTCTAAATGTCTCTTTTAATCCATATGTTGTATGTGAACAACCCTAAGTAATATATCTTATTCTTGCTAAGTGTTTACTATCATACAATTCATTTCTGTTTTTGACTTAAGTTTATATCTATATATAGAAATTAATTGAAAAGTATTGCTAAATCTCATATAAATGTGAAGAGAAATCACCCATTGTCAAACATTCCAAATATGGGCAATGTGACATGGATGCCATTTTTCTTATGCAACAGTCTCAATGCAAGTTAAACTGTTTCCATCAGCAAAGTCAAAACAAAGTATTTTTTTCCAAATTTTTGTTTTTCACTCACTTACATGTCATAAACCTATGTGGTTATAGTCTAGTCTAAGAAATATTATTCTTCATAGTTGTTCTGTAACTTTTAAAGATTATTTAAAATGTCAGTGTTAGATTAAAGTAACTTTGTAACTGGTCCTAGTGAGCTGATCTCAGTATTAGATTAAAGTAACTTCGTAACTGGTCCTAGTGAGCTGATATCAGTGACAGTAAATTTTTCTCCCTAAATTTTATTCTTCAAATTAAAGCTTTAAAAAAGTATTATTTTATTATCTAGCACTGAGTAAAGAACATTTCCCAAGTCATATATTTTAGTCTTAAAGGCAAGCCCTACAAAGCCTGCTTTTCTTCCTACTTTTGTCATTAAAAAGCCAATTCTTTATCATAAGTTAAGATTGTAAGCAGAAGTCAGCAGAGTCCTGTGCAGTGCAAACCATCGCAGTGTGGTGAGGGACTTAGGCCGCTCTTGTAAGATCACAGATCCATCACAACCACTTCACCACCTGCGACTGAGCTGAGATTATGGATCCTCAAGTGAAGCTGCTGAATTTCCATCCTGGTGCTGCTACTAACATGTGCTGAGACCAAGAAGCATCATTTAATGTTTTGTAAAACCTCAACTTTCTGAGAAATCAAATGAGAGCAAGTATAGTAAGAATTAATGGATGAAATATGTTTTAATATTTATTAACATACCCTTACCTCTGCCATGACAATTATTTTTGTTTTATTGTTATATTTTTATTATTAATTTAAAATTTTACTCCCAGAATGTAAAGCAAAAAATTAGTATGGAATCCCTGGACAAAACCAATATTTATTCTTTTCTAGAATAAACAATCCTGGTTTAATATGGAAATGAGAAGTATGTTTCACATGATTAAATATGTTTTTCAAGATTTTTTAAACATATGTTTTAATTACAAAATTGCTGAATATATGTTTTATATTTAAAATATAGGAAATATTTTAAGAGAAAATTAACATGATATCCATTCTACCACAACTAATATTTTGTTTTAGTTGACTTAATTTATTTCCCATGCATATGCATAGTTAATTGTTTTGGCTTTATTAAATTGATAATCATATGTCTTATATAATCTTGTGAAATTTATTTCAAAAACTTTAAAAGGTTTTCTTACATAAATCACCAATGTTGAGATAATTAGTTATTTTTAAGCATTTTATTATTATTGAAGATCAAAATAGTGATCATACCTATTTTTGAATGTCAAGTTTTATTTTTTGTTATACTAAAGTAGAGGAGAATTAATTGTGACTAAAAGTTTTTCCTGGGTGAGTTGATTTTACATTGCTAAACTGCCCTTAAAATATTGTGTATTTTATATTTCCATTTCCACTCCTATAGGATGTGAATGCCTTTATTTTCATGCACTATCCAATACTTGGTGCAATTTAAAGAGGGGGGTAGGAGTTTGGATCCTCCCAATGGAACAAATAGTTTAAAACAATAGAAAATTAACTAAAATTTACACACACACACACACACACACACGGATATAGAGAGCACATCAACAAGTATAATAATTCAATAGATCATTCATTGGAGAGCAGATTATATTTGCAGAGTGGATAAATTGAAAAAAGTGCCAAATTGCACTCTGAATACCAGGGAGGTAGAGAACTTGAAAGACTTAGAAATTAATGAGGCCATGGATGAAAAAAATGTACAGAAAATGATAGTATAGCAGAAAGTCTACACATAGAAAAATGTCTCTGTCTTCCTCCTCTTTGGTTTTGTGCATGTAATAGCTGGGTGGTTATCCCTCAGTCAAAGAAGGAGGAGGGTCATCTTTAGAAAGTTCCACTGGAACAGGGAGAGTACACCTTTATAAGGACTTTAGGGTGCCCCAGAGAAGTGATTGGCGCCCTGTCCAGGCTCTTAAATTGTGATGAAGAATTGTGTGTCAAATGATCCCATCATTTGACAAAACTCTGAGATGATAACTTGGCGCTTAATTTTAAAATGCTCAAGGGTAACTATGAATGAGGATCCAAAGGAAAAGGTTCAGTATCACTGAAGTTAATATAAAAAAAAAAAAGAGAAACCAAGAAGTGGGTTATGAAGGGGAGTGAGGTGGGAAGTAGAGGGAAGTATACCAAGAGCTGTGTGCATGTATGATTTGATCACATTGAATCACATAGAAGCTCAAAGGAACAGCTGAGCTTCAGTTTTTCTTTCTCCCTTTCATTCTTCCTCTACTGAGCACCCCCAGATTTGGGGGGACAAACAAGAAATCTGAGTCAAATCAGAACAAATGGAAAGGTTTGGTCCTGGGAAAAAATAGTTTCAAATTTGGCATAATATCTAACATAATAGAAAGCAAAGTAACGAGACAGTAGGCAAAACAAAAAGGCACCTAGCTAAAGCTAAAACAAAGCGAAGGAAATGGAAGCTTGAAAATGCTATTAATATTAACAGAGCAAAAAGACAATATACTGCATACACATGTATCATAATTGACATGCATAAAATAGGGCAAATGGAAGTTTGTAGATCTCATATCTATCCTTTAAAATGCAGGAAATGCTTTTCTGATTAAGTGGAAGAAGTTTCTTGGAAAGAATGATAAAGCAAGAAAAGAGGAAAGAAGAGAACATAAGCCAAAATTGTGAAGTTGGAGAATAAATCTAAATCAAAAAGTAATTTGATAGGATTTAAGTAGGAGACAATGTATACATTTGATGTTTAAAATTATATAAATAACAAAACAAAATAATGAAATAAAGTATCTGTTCTTAGAGTTTTGAATGATGACTACTTTTCCTACTCTGCCACATAATAGTCCTGTGGATCACCGGGCTTATTTAATCAGCTTTATTTCTATATATTAATTTTACTATATTTTTCTAATGGATGACTATATTCTTTCACATGGGTATTTCTTGTTTTATCCCTTAATTTGTACATTTTATCATCACCACCTTCTCATATGGTATAATGTAAATAATATCTACTTTATTTTCAGGTATTTCTTCTAAACTTTCTATTTGTCATCTAGATTATCTTGCATTCAAAACATAGCTGAGATCAAAATGAGTCTGAATTATGGCTGCGTTCTTGGACACACCACTCTCCAAATCCCTATTTCCCCCTAATTTCCTTTCATTAGAGAATACAGATCTTTCCATTTATTGCCAACCTGATGAGAGATAACTCAAACATGACAACATATTTTTTAACTTGTAAATACTACAATTCTTTGGCTGAGGATGGGTCTCAGTGGTAGAACACTTGTCTAGCATGTCCAAGTGCTTCCATCTGATACCCATCACTACACATGCACATTAATAATAATAATAACAATGATATACTCCCAAAGAAGTCTCCAGAAGGACATATGAATATAAAGAAAGCAACTCACCCCAAATCCACTACCCATTTTAGTCAATTTAGTTTCAAATGCTTTTTATTCAAAAATATATAAAATATGTATTTATAATTTTAGAGAGATGGGTTAAAAACACAATGCATGTATCAGAAACATTACAGTAGTTAAAATGAATCAGATTTACATCTATTGATATAGATAAATCTAAGAAACATAATTTGAGTGAAAAAAGCACATCATTCCTCACATGCAATTGTAAAATAGGTAGAATAACAATATGAGTTAATTATGGATGTATATCTATATGGTGTTGAAACATGCATTAAGATTATGAAAATCACAGTGAAGACAATGGCTATCTCTTAGGGGAAGGAAGTGTTGAACATGGTTATATACACTAACTTTTTTTTACAATGTGAATTCATAGGAAACCATTCTCTCTAAGCTTCAGGTTCATTGTCTATAAAATTAAAAAGTAGAGCCACTTCTCTACTATTCTATAACTTCTAACAGTCAAATTTCTCTGGCTTGTGGATGATACAAGTCATATTCCCCATGGTGTGCAAAGATACATTTTAGGAAGTTAACACAATATGGAATCAGAAACAACTAATGAAAGGAAATTGAATTAGTCATAAAGTCTAACTCTGCATTATACACAGAGATACGTCACTCTCAAATCAGTGATCCCTAGTGACAGATTATTAGTTTTAGCTGTATGGAAGTAAAGCAGTATACTTGTTGTCTAAAACACATTAAAACCTTTTATAAAAAATATCAAAAATTAACATATTTAAATAACTTAAGGAATATATCTTACCTGAAAATTGAAATGTATAATACTAGGTACTATTATTTTTTCACTAAGATTAAAATGACAATCATTCTATTGTATAACTATCTTTAATTTGAATTTTGGTGAAATGTTTTGGGGAGATTATGTTAGTCTCTTACAATAAGCATGTTTTTCATATTACTATTGTTGTAAATAAAATAATTGCCTCTGTTTTATGAGACAATAAATTGCTTCTTCCACCATGAAATATAATATTGATTCATTTTAAAACTGAATTTCCATTAAAATCTTATCCCTAATTTTTCTTAATTATTTGAAACAAAGAGATAGGAAAGAAAGAGAGGGGAGAGGGAAGGGGAAGGAGAGAGACAGAGTGAGAGAAAGAAGGAAGGAAGGAAGGAAGGAAGGCAGGAAGGAAGGAAGGAAGGAAGGGAAGGAGGGAGGAAGGGAGGGAGAGAGGGGAGAGGTGAGAGAGGGAGAAAGGGGGAGTAAAGACTTGGACACCGAAACATAATTCTTTGGCTCAGTTAGGAGTCTCACCATTTTTAAAGAGAAATCCATTTACTCTTTGAACAGGTATCATCTTTGATGATAAAGAATTTCATCAGTCTTTCAAAATGCAAATACTTTTGGGCTCTTCAGGTGATCTTCATTGAAGGGAAAGATGAAGGGTGACAGATATAAGAAGGAGGTAGCCAAAGAAGAAATACTTTGCTCATTACCTGTGGGATATAGGTAGGTGGCAGGGGTATGAAGTTGGAGGAGAAGATTCAGATCTAAGTGAAAATATCAGTCAGGCATAATGTCCCTGCTCATTATGAAATGATCTCTGTCCATCCCTCTTCTGTATTCTGCTGTTATAACAATCAAGCCTTTGTAATCTGCCTGGTCCAGAACAAGCATCTCATTAGTGCAAGAGGCAGATAACTCATCTTCACCTGTGCTCTGCTCTAACTGAAAGCCCATGGCTTAATATTTATTAAAAATATTAATCAAATAGAAGAAAACATGTTTTGGCTAATTGGTAAAAAAAAAAAAGTGCTTAATGTGCAACCAAAGATCTTTCTCCTGAATCTAACACTTTGTCTTAGAGTGAAAAGTCTCATTTGAAGCTGACTTAATTACCTGTCTTATTAAAAATAGAAAGCTATATTTCGAGGTCATCAGTGTTCATAAAAAATACTGGCTGTTGAAGTAAGAGAAAAAAATTTCATTTAGTATTTCTATGTAATTAGTAAAACTTTTAAATCTCTATAAATTCAATGTCTAATATTCTGTGACATGAATGAGGAATATTGGTACTACTTAAGCATATATTTACACATTTTTTGTTCCTAACAAATCAACTAATATTTATTTTCTCACTATTTTGAGTATCATGACTATGATAAAAAACATAGAAATAGACTTTTTCTAGACAGTAATTCTATTGTGAAAGTAGTCTCTACAAGCACATAGAGAATGTACGGTCAACTGAACTTGATCAGAAAAATATCTTTTTGATAGCAGTATTTGTTCTACATGGCAAAGAAACTCAACTTTTTATGTTAGAGGAATGATTGTAAAATAAATGCAGGAATAAGCTTGGTGTAGATGGTACATAGGAGGGCTATGAAAGAAATAGGAAATTAATGTTTTAATGGATAAAGTAAGAGGTCCTCTTGAAATGCAACGCAAAAGTAATTGGAAAGTTTCTCTTCAATTGGATAGGATTTCTATCATATAAAATATGATAGAAATATACACACACTTACACAAACACACACATAATATAGCAAATGTAACAAGGTACTTAAAAGTACTTTCTCTCTGTCCATAATGAGATTATGTAGTAAAACTACACATGGTTGTATCTGATAAGAAAAGTTCATTGTTCATTACAGTTGTCACTTCAGTAAGCTTTTTAAAGCATATAATTAAAGACTATAGTAGAGAGGGTAAATCGATTAAACTAAAAAATATGGAAAGACACTTCAATTATAAAAGTAGCTGTAAAAGAGACAATGGCACTAGAATGCTATGCAAACTATAGCCTGATAAGCAAAGGCATATGTTTCAGGCGGCATTCTCATTGCTGTAGTACAAAACACCTGACCATCGAAATTTAGAAGGAAGATTTATTTGCTCACGGGTCTGGAGATTTCAGGAGTTCAGTCCATGATAGGACAGGTAAAGACTATGGAGCTCAGGGCATGATGTGGGGAGCAGAAAGTAGAGCACAGGGGCTCTTCTCTCACACCATGGAGGCCAAAAGAAGGGAGACAGCAAGGGGAGCAGGGAGCATATGTAATCCCAAAGGCCACACCCCCAGGGACCACTCTTCAGCAACCAAGTCTCACCTCCAACTTGGCTGCCTTGTCTCTGGATGTATTGAGGTATTCTAAATCCAAACCATAGAGCATAATTTCTTATTTCCATGCTATCATTAGTCTGAAGAAATGTCACATGTATTAAATGTAAGGACTCCTTTAGAAAGAAATTTGTAATTAATTTTGCCTTTAAGTGCTACTCCTATTTTGTTTGTTAAGAAAGGAAGTGGGAGCAAATTAGAAGGATAAGTCTGAACACTAATAAGCAAAGAGATGTAAGGCATGTGAATTCAACTAATATAATTTCACTAAATTGTTTGCCAAAATAGTGTTCATAAAGTTTAAGCAGCATTCCTTAGAGAATGTGTTTGGAAGAAATCTTCATTGAAATGAGATTTAAGTGGATATTTCTCAGTCTATATACTCATCTAGGGTAGAAGTTTATATTTTATATACTTGCTCTTGCCTTACTAGGGATAATAAGCTAATTTCCTACAAAGAAACCCAAATAATATAATGAAAGACTATATGTGTTGATAGCATATACTTTGTATGACTATCCTGTGGAATTTATTTATTTATTTATTTTTGTTACTGGGGATTGAACTCGGGGCCTCACACATGCTAGGCAAGCACTCTCCCATTAAGCTACTACTCCAGCCTTTTTTACCTTAAATTTTATTTTGAGACAAGGTCTCCCCAATTGCCCATGCTGGCCTCAAACTTGTGAAACTCCTGCCTCAATTTCCCAAATAGCTGGAATTAAAGATGTGCACCACTGTGCCTGGTTAGTATGTAGAATTTAAATGTCAAGATCTCAATTTCTATTCTTGTGATGTGAGTAATGAAACACTAAATTGGGTAAATACATTAATTTTCTTCAAATTATGAAATTAGTCAAGATTGATATTCTTTAATTGTTTTGAGTATAATGTACCATAAAAATTATTTTTCACAAAGATCTAGGATCCAGAAATGCAGCAGAATTCATGAAATCTCATCATATGAACAAGAGAGATCATACACTCCTTTTTAGGATTTTATTAACTGAGTAAATCAAAGGAAAACTATGCAAATTATTTGGATTTTTGCCTCTGTTATTAATAAAGACCCAAAGAAAGATTGTAACTAGAACTTGTCTACTAAATTGCAGTTAGGTGCAAGAAGATCTGATGTTTTATTACACAGAAAGGTGACTATAGATAACAATAGAGTTCTGTACATTTTTTTAAAGTTCCCAGTAGGTTTTATTTTTTGTTTTTTATTGGTGAATTCTAGTCTCACACCATAATATAGTTCATAGTGATAGTGGCATGTATGCACCAGCATTTGGTGAGTTTTCCCTGAGCTCCCTCCCCACTCCCCTCTTCCCCATACAAGATATTGAGATTGGCATTGGTATTCTCACATATGTACAAAATATCAGTGGAAGTTTTTCTTTTATTAATTCACCCTATACCATCCCCCTCCCCCAGACCACCTCCCTGACTCCACTGGAGTTTCTCCTCCATTATCCAAATTCTCTCTTATATCCCAATTATTCCCTAGCTTCCCCATATGAGAGAAAACTTATGACCCTTCACTTTCTGTGACTGGCTAATTTCACTTAACATAATGTTCCCCAGGTCTATCCATTTTCCTGCAAATGACATAATTTTGTTCTTCATTATTGCTGAGTAGAATTCCATTGTATGAATATCCCATAACTTTGTAATCCATTCATCTGGTGATGGACACCTGGCTTGGTTCCATAATTTGGCTATTATGAATTGTACTGCTATAAACATGGATATGCCTATATTACTATAATATTCCGATTTCAGTCCCTTTGGAAAGATACCCAGGAATGGTAAAGTTGGATCATATGGTGAATCCATTCCCAGTTTTCTGAGGAATCTCCACACCAATCTCCATAGAGGTTGTACTAATTTGCAATCTCACCAACAGTGTAGAAGAGTTATTATTTTCCCACATCCTCACCAGCATTTATTATTGTTTGACTTCTTGCTTGAAGATTGCCATTCTAATTGGCATTAGATG
Source organism: Glis glis (assembly GCA_004027185.1). Taxonomy (NCBI): domain Eukaryota; kingdom Metazoa; phylum Chordata; class Mammalia; order Rodentia; family Gliridae; genus Glis; species Glis glis. The sequence goes on along the minus strand of PVJS01049303.1, from coordinate 5,013 downwards.
GAATCTTAGTGTAGTTTTAATTTGCATCTCCCTGATTGCTAATGATGATGAATATTTTTCATCTATTTATTGGCCATTTGTATTTCTTCTTTTGTGAAGTGTCTATTTAAAAACCTAGAAGAAAGAATTTTGAAAGTTTTCACCATAAAGAAATTAAAGAAATGATACATATTTGACGAGATAGATATATTAAACTTTATTTAAACACTCTACTCCACTAATATGTATAGTTTTTAATATATATCAGTTCTATTAAAGTGACTTTTGGAAAAACTCAAATCAATGATTCCATTTCTAAAATTTAGATAACACAAAGTGATTACCAGGAAATCGAGATATTAAAGACAAATGGAATTAAGAGATATAAGTAGAGCAACCAAGTACTAACATGCTGACAGTTACTACTTTTCCTTACAAGAATTGACAGGACTAACATGTCTTTTAAAAATGTCACCCGAGGGAACAGATTTCCAACAGAATTAGGAAATAGTAGTGAGAATGCTTTTCCTTTCTGCTAACCTTCTATGTGGCAAAAAGATATCAATATTCCAAGGAACAGCTGATTTATAACTACAGTGAATAGTTGTGCTATAGCTCATCCACAACCAATGCATGCATATTCATAGATTTGAGAGTGATAAATACTTTTGTGGAAGCTCTGGAAAGACACAAGGAGGAGGTGATCTCTCTACCCAAAAACCATAGTTTCAATAACATTATATTCTTTTCTGGAAGCCTTGACTTAGCAACCTAGCAGAGGTGGAGCCTGAGGTGGGAGGTGTATGGAGGCTTATGTATATGTATATTTTTTCCAAGGAATGCCAATTTGATTTGATTTAATTTTTCTGACATTTTCTTCATCAAATTATAATCAGTAGAAAATTTGGTTGCGTAAAAAGTTCATAATCATTAGGGTGAGATGAGGAAATGAGGCCTCACTTCATTCATAGGGAAAGGGAAGATTCTTCAGGTGGAAAGTGAATGCAAAGTAGGTGGAATTACTCATTTTTTTCCAGCATCTCAACACAGGGCATCTAGATGATCCACTGTTTTAATCTGCAGGTGCATATGATGGAAAGACAAGCCATCTTTTCCATCTAAATACACTGTTTTAAAAAACATAGCACTGGATGATAATGCTATAGGTAGGATAGCAATAGAAGTCAGTTCTACTTTCTAAATAAAACCATAAAAAGAAGCACACTAAGAATCAGAGGAAACTTTACTTTCTGCAGAGTGTATAATGATATAGTATTCTTATATTAAAAGAGAACCATGCCAATATAAAAAAATACTTTAAAAATTTTGCTCTTCTACCAGCTACTTTTATAAGTACTCATAAGAATATGCTATTGGTAGGGGAGAAAATTTTTTTCTTCCAATCTGTTAAACCCTAAAATTTCATCACCACGTGACAAGTGGACTCTATTCAGAGATCTTTGCTCAGTGATGAAGATAATTCATAGCACAGAGTATTTCTAGATTAGAAAAGGGAACTTTATTGGTTGTTGTACTTAGTACATAAAATATGAATTTGGTAAAGTCTAAATTAAGGCTTGATATAGCAACACAAAGACATTTTAAACAAAGATAATATGAGAATATATAAAAATCAGCATTACCAGTATACAGGTGTCTCCCCAATTTTCAGGTATATAGACTAGAAGGTAAGGTTGATATACTACCTGAAATATAATTAGAGGTTTTAGTACTTTACATATTAAGGCTAGATTGTTACCTCAAATTACTTTGCTAAACACATTTGGTATCTCATAAATTTCACAGACAAGGAAAATGGGAAAGTTATAAAGGGTAAGCTCAACTGTTATTGATAATGAAATTATTTCTCATGAACTTCCTGCTTATAAAGTCGTCTTGGGAAGAGAAGTAAAAATAACAGTGACTATGACTCACTTTGTATATATTGTTATTATTCCAATGTTCATTGAGTTTCAAAAATGTGCCAGACTTTACAAGAAACAGAGTTAGCTGCACAATCCTCAAAAGAGAAAGGTAGAAAAAATTTATAAGGCTAAAAAATAAGCATTTTCAAGGCAAGAATGTATACTGATAAGTGAGGAAAAGATAAACAAAAATTTAACATTCATCATCAAAATTACTAAACATGTTGCTTTACTTAGAAATGTACAGAACAGCACATGTGATTTGATGAATATAGGATATATTTTCAGTCATTCTCCTGTATTGCCTATCATCTAACAAATGCCCCAGATGTCCTAGATCTCCATGTAGTTTGTGGCAAGATAAATATGTGTTTGCCAGTTTCTTTTCTCAAAAGTTTGCAATAATCTAGTCAAACAAATAGGTAAACATAATAAAATGAATTTTTGAAATAAATCTTGGGAGGAATGGAGGAGGTAGTGTGACTAACACAGACAATCATAGAAAGCTTGCCTACAGAATGTATGATCAGACAGAACTCATTTTTGAAGATGTGTTTACAAGTAGGAAAGGTCTGTGGAGACAGAGAGCACCGACTTGGGAAGTGATACAGCAGAGTGGGTATAAGAGGATATTCATATTTCAATATTCTGGAGGAAATGAAGATTTATAAGATTTCAGGAATAATATTATAGATGAATGAAAGTATCTTTCATTGGTTTGCAACAGACTTAATAATTTCATTGTCAAAATTTAATACAAAGACAGTATGAAGCCGGGCGTGGTGGCGCACGCTTGTAATCCCAGTACTTTGGGAGGCGGAGATCGAAAGATCCGGGTTCGCGGCCAGCCTCAGCTCTCTCTCTCTCTCTCTCTCTCTCTCTCTTTCTTTCTCTCTCTCTCTACTTAGTGAGGCCCTCCGCAACTTCATGAGACCCGGTTTCAAAATAAAGTATAAAAAATAGGGTTGGGGGTATAGCGCGGAGGTAGAATGTCCCTGGGTTCAATCCCCGGTACCGCAAAAAAAAAAAAAAAAGACAGTGTGAACCATCATTTTAAATGGATGGATACATGGATAGATGGATGGATGGATGGACACATGGATATTTTTATAAGAATGAAAGGAAATTAAATTTTATTAATTAGGTGATCAGCAAGCACTAGAAAAACTGAAGGTGAGCAGATGTGCGATTTGGGGAAGCCACTTTGTTTATCTGTGAGTGATATACAACAAGAACAAAAGAATTGAAAGATGAAATACTTAAGTCAGTCATATAAGTAAATTCAGTCAAAAGCACTAAAATTAAAGCCACAGAATTTGGGGTTACAAATTATAGAAGCCTACATACAAGTAATGACATTAGAGAAATAAGGATATAAAAATATATTAGAAATAGCCAAAACTATCCAGGAGTAGTGGCACACACCTGTAATCCTAATACTTGGAAGGCTGAGACTGGAGTATTGCAGGTTCGAGGCCAGCCTCAGCAATTTAGTGAGACTCTGTTTCAAAATAAAAAACAAAATATGGCTGGAGGTCTGGATAGGAGGCGAACACCCCTGGGATCAATCTACAGTACCAAAATAAGTAAACAAATAAATAAGTAAATAAGGGAAAAGATTAAAAACTGTCATTATCTTCAAAGCTTGCTATCTGCCCCTTTGAAATTATGAGTCTCCTTTCCAAACTAAGGTAACCATTATCTTAAGCAATAATAATATATAAAATGACATTATTTAGTATTATTATTATATGCTCTTGAGTTTTATACTTATAAAGTATTACCTGATTATTTTACTTGATACTTTACTCGTAGGATTAATTCATATTGTGCTATGAAATTTCACGCTCTGAACACATCACACAGTCCACAATCTGTAGATTGATATTTGGATTTCTGTGTGACAATCTTGTGTCACTATAACAAAATACCTGATGCAGCCTACTTATAAACAGTGGTTATTTTTGGCTCATGATTCTAGAGGTTCAAGACAAAGCTCAAGCAGCCTCATTGTTTGGGACTCTGGTGAGTGCAAACACATCAAGAGTGAGTGCTCACATAGCAAGAAAGTAGAGAGAGAATGGGGCCAGAGTCTTACAATACCCTTCAAGGGTGCACCCGCATTGACTTAAGTATATCCCATGAGGCACCACTTCTTAAAGGTCCACAGTATCTCCCACTAGTACAACATTTTAAAAATGGCTACTGTGTTGGATAAAGTTCTATTAAACAGAATTGCTCCCATATGTTCCCAAACTTATTGACTTACCACCACTTTTTCAGAAAAAAATATACTCAGCACAGCTCTGGGTGCTTCCACCACCCCTTATTTTTATTCAATGCCCCCAAATTGGACCTAAGGCTACTACCACCCCCTGCTGGGTCCAGCATCCCTCCCAGGGGCAGTGTCTCTAAATTTGGGTATCTATGCTCAATGAACCAGTTGATATATGTATGAAATAATGTCAACTATTAACACTGATGATGGCAGAATAATATTTTGGAGGCACATAACAAAGTATTCTAAATACTACTGGAACCTCTAGAACATTCTTCAAGAAATGTCAAGAAGTCCACAAAAAGAAAATGAGCAAAGATAAGAAATGTTTTAAGTCTCCAATGAACTTTTCTGGCATCAGTATTTCAGAGATCAAGTGCTGGGTGAATGCATGGCATGTTTCTTTCACTCTGAAGCTCATTATGATGTATAATTATGATGCACCAATACAAGTATATTTAAAATTCAGATGAAAAGAGATCATGGGTACTATTTTAATAATTATACAATCTAACACTTTTCTCTGCTTTCTAATTTGAATCAAGTAACTATGAAATCAAGTTACTATGAAAGTCAAGTGTGATTAAAATTTCCTACTGTGACCCATAAAGTAAAAGACTATTATTCTACTTATTTAAATTGAGAAATAATAATTATTAATAATATTACTATTACTATTATTGTTATTATCATTATCATATTTTTTTTTTTTTGCGGTACCGGGGATTGAACGCAGGGGCATTCTACCTCCGCGCTATGCCCCCGGCTCTGTTTTTTATACTTTATTTTGAAACCGGGTCTCACGAAGTTGCGGAGGGCCTTGCTAAGGAG
>PVJS01049302.1:0-14672 GCA_004027185.1 Glis glis | reverse complement strand
AAAAAAAAAAAAAAAAAAAAAAAAGACAGGGAGTTTAATTTTAGGGTAGAAAACGAGGCTAAAAAATTACTTTTTTCTGGGCACGTTATCACAGTTACGTGGCCAGGAAGTCAGAGGACAGGATTTGAGATTCGTTCCGTGTCTGCTTTTCAGCCAGCACTTACTTTTCAAAATATGGCCTTCTGAATAGCTTATCAGGCAAAACTTTGGGCCCTTATCCAAACTGAAGATTCCTGGTCCCCACTCCAGAACCACTGAATCATGCTCTCAGAAGAGCAGCCTGCGGCTGTACATTGGACAAGTGTGGTTCACGGACACGCAGATGGCCGTGCGTGGTCCGGTCCAGTCTGGACAGCTGCAGATGGCCCCACCCCTAGAGTCCCCAAGGAGGCCAGTGATGACTGTGCATTCCACATGCCCTGACATACTCTGCATACCAGGGGTGCTGGTCTTTGGTATGCTGAACCCCACGGGCCTGGGGGGACAGGAAGTGAAAGCAGTGACCGCAGTCATAGCCAAGGGAACGTGTGGAATTTTCTTCATGTCTCCTGTATTATAAATGAGAGAACTGATACTTGAAGTAAGATGGTAAGAACATGCATTCATGGTAGAGCTGGCCCCAATGGCTATTAACTCCCACTGCCCACTACAAAGTAAATGTCACCCTTTGCCTTCCCATTGCTAGGATGATTTAAAAGAAGGGTTGGTTTTAATTAGAATAAACACAGTATTTTTCTTGCTGCAACAAGGCCTTCAAAGGGAAAAAAAAAATCTCAATACCCCAATTATGCCAAAGCAGTCCCAGTCCTATCCAGGAGTAATTAAAAAATACAGCTGACGCTTGTTCTCTCGCTTGTTTTTAAATGAATAGCTAAGTATCTGTCAAGATGATGAGCGCCTAGGCCGCTGACGGCCTTACGATCTCAATTTGCTCCCAGGAACTGCAGCGATGAGGACGTGAAAGCTGTGGTTTTGAGGCGGGAGGCACGTGGCCACCTCAGGCATGCGTGCCCTGTGGTTGGTGGAGAACATCTTCCTCCTGCTGGCACCAAGGTGTGGGATGGGAGACCAGACTCCACGGGTTGGTTCTTGCGCTGTCCTGCCATGAGTCTCCTCTCTCCCCCTGGGCAGATAAGGTGGGTTCTTTTTGTGCTGCAAGGGAAATCAGCTTCCCTGACACACACTGCACAGCAGGGTTTTGAAGATCTTTGCATAGAACTAGCTCGCCCTTGTTGGGGGAGAGCCTCTGTTTGCAAGTCACTTTTTAATTACTTCATGGAACTTTTGTTTCTGAAGGATGCCCCCTGGGCTAGGGAGTATAGCTCAGTGGTAGAGAGAGCACTTGCCTAGCATGTATGAGACTGGGTTCAATCCCTGGCAGCACAGAAAATTAAATATGAAAGATGCCACTGATTTCATTAGGATGTCATTTTGCAGCTGGGCGTTGTGGTGCACACCTATAGTCTCAATATTTGGGAAGCTGTGACAGGAGGATTACAGGTTCAAGGCCAGCTTCAGCAACTTAGCGAGATCCTGTTTCAAAATAAAAGATAAAATAGGGCTGGGGGTGCAGCTCAGAGATGAATGCCCCTATGTCCAATCCCTAGTACCAAAAAAAAAAAATGAGAGAGAGAGAGAGTCATTGTGCATATTGACAGCATTCATTTGGCAACAGCTGCACTTATTTTCAGAGACTAAGAGTAAATATGTGTTCTTCTCATCCCATCCCTAACATACATACTGTTCTAAAGACAAAAATCAAGGTCAGACGTAAAGAGGAAATAATCATAAAACTTATGATAGTGTTCATAGTTCTTCATATTTCCCCATCCGTTTACAGCTTATTTTTTATGTACATGGTGTTCCCGTTATCTATTGATTTTTCCATCATCTGAAAACTTGTTGGCTTAAAACGATAGTCATTCTGTTATCACTGATGCTTTCTGTGGACGGGAATCTGGGAGGGGCTCAGTGGGTGGACCAGGTCAGGAGCATCTTTTGAGGTCACTGTGAGACAGTGGCCAGAGTAGTGCAGCAGAGGGCTGGACAAGTGTCCCCACCAACCAGGCAGACATGTCTTCACCTTTATAGACCTAGCCTGGAAAGCCATCCAATGCAAGTGAATCTCAGACTCAACGAGAATGAAGGGGAGGTGACGTAGATCTCCTCTGGATTGGAGGCCCATCGAGCTCACATTGTAGACATCATGTGGGGTGGGGAGGGGTTGTGGCCATTTTTGGAAAATACAGTCTGCCACATGCGGCCCTCTCAGACATACTTTGGAGGGGTAGGAGGTGTTACCACCACTAGAATAGTGAAGCGAGGGTAGTTGCGAGGGTCACTCAGTTACTGAGCGGTCATTTGAACCCAGACCTTCAGCTTCCAACCCCTCCAGGTTGCCTGAAGGACATGGGGAAAGAGAAAGAAGAGAGTACTCGTTAGTTCATCCAAGTGACATTTGGGGGGGGGGACTCAGCGCCTCTATCCTCAGATCTCTTTCCAGCACCGTTTGAGAGGAGCTGCACCTTTTTCTCTTCCACGGGCTCGTGGGTGCACGGGGAAGAGCCAGGCAGGTGGAGTTGGAGGAGGGGTGCCTGCAGAAAGAGGGTGGGCAGGTGCCCCCTTGGGAGGGCAGCTGGTGCTTTGGCAGCCACTGCCAGGTAAGGAGGGCCACGTGGATATTCAGAGGGTGTGTAGTTACCCAGACTGTCCCGTCAGTTCTGAAGGCAAGGGCACTCAACGAAGGACAGGCTCCACTGTGGCCTTTGAATAAAAAGACGAACCACTATTGTTAACTATGGTTAGTAGTAGTTGTATCATCATCAGAAGTGCATGCTCCTTAGGCAGTATCTCACTTAATCTCATTTCATTCCCTTTTAAAGAATGCTCTATTATCTGGGTCTCAACAGTTAAGTAACTTGTTCTATTGCCTGCCCAAGGTCACGGTGTGATTCCAGAGAATCGCATGCAAAGCCTGGTCTCTGGGACCCCGGGGCCTGAGCCCTTGGCCGCTCTGCCTGTGTCTGAGTTGGCTGCTCCAGGTCTTGGTCTGGAGGAGCTGCTGGCCGAGGACTCCACAGCAGCCTCCCCTGTGCCGAGCGGAGCTCCTCCCCCAGATTTGTCAAAAGCTAATTCGCTTTTATGTGTTTGTGGCCACACATGCTCAGCCAGGAGCTCTGGTTTTATCGTGACATTTAGATAAGGGAGGAAGCCCCATTAATAAGGATCCCACATCCCCTCCACCGTCCTCTCTCCATAATAGGGCCCTAGGCCAGGGCAGAGACGGCTCAGCCCCCAGGGGACTGCCCCAGTTCCCCTGCAGTCTGCACTGTGTTGGTAGAAAGATCTTTCCAAGTCCGCTGTATCTCCTAGTGCCTAAAATAAATTCCGCCATGGTCTGGAAGGTTCGTTGGAACAACCAAATGTACAGCGTGTGCATTGCTGATTTTGTCCCCCTCGCTGCTGTCAGGGTGAGCTTGAGTTTGGCTTTTGGCAGTGAGAGGGGCCAGAATAGCCACTGTTCCTGAAGCTTTTCTCCACAGACCCCTCTAGAAGGCCTGCCTTACACTAGTCATCGTGTGGCTTGGATTTCTCAGGGAAGTTTAGCTGTTTTGTGTCTCATGGTGCATTTAAAATAACTGGCTACTGCCTAGCCCTGCAGGGCTGACATTTACGGCAGGTCTGTTTCAGTTGCGGAGTTCACAGTGGAGACGGCTGTGAGCGGCCCTCAGCACTCACCTCCAGGTTGCATGGACAGTTTCTAGGAGCATCCTGTTCTCCCAGGCTGCAGGCAGATGCAGAGTACAAGGCACAGAGAAGCCAGTGTGCTTTGGTGCTCTCCAGGAGCCCTCTGGAAAGGAGAACCGACCAGAGAGCAGGTGGAGCAACCCAGAGGCAAAGGGCGGGGAACCAGGTTTCAGTGATGGACTGGTCTGTGTGCACCAGGCTTCTCATTCAGCACTGGGGTCTTCACCACATTTCGGAGAGGTATCGACATCACTTTGCCTATTTTATAGGCGACATGGTTTAGTGTTCAAGAGCACAGCCTCTGAAGTCCACACTGGGTTTAAATACAGGCTGCATTCTTGGTAAGTGGGGTGAGTGTAGCCAAATTGCTCAGCCCTCTGGATCTCAGTTTCCGCATTTGTAGACTCAGATAGTGATGATCGTAGTGTCTGCCTTGGAGGCATAATGTGACAATTGAACCAGATAACATTGTACGATACCTAGCCCAGTGTCAGTTATGCAATAACTGTGTAATAAGAATTAGCTGCTGTTACTATTGGGAAGGTCTGGATCACAGCACCTAAGGCTAGGTCACTGATATGGTCAGAAGGTTCTAATGAGGTTGTGTGCGCGCGTGTGCGTGTGTGCATGCGTACATGCTAGTGTGTGTGTGTGTGTGTGTGTGTATGTGTGTGTGTGCTGCAGATGTGCATGTTTTGGAGCCTGTCACATACCCTTCCCTAGCAATGTTACCTGCTCAGGCTCTACCCCAACCTTCTAGCCCACCCTCCCTGGCCCTGAGGTGGCTTGGGAGCAGATGCACTGCCAGGTTTGGGTCTGGGTTCCAGCTTGTTCCCCCAAACCTGAGCTTCTGTTTATGACTAATTGCTTTGTTTGTTCTGTGTGAGACACTTAATTTTTTTTTCAGTGATTTACTCCTCTTTGTAATTAGGTGTAGTGATTAGAATCTTGTTCCTATTACAATGGAGTTTTCCTTTTAATTCATGCACATTCACCAGGCCCGTCTCCGTCTGTTCCATTGATTGTCCCCAATTGGCTTTTCCCAAGCTGTCATATAAATCACAGTTCAGGGGTGGCTTACAGACTGATGTGAGTCCAAGGAATCAGAGAGCTGACTGGGAGTCAGAATGTAGTGTTACATTCTTGGGGATGAAGTTTCAATAATTCAGGGCACAAAGAATTGTGAATTATTTTAATAACTATTCCTTACTATATTTTCCCTACATAATTTATTTTTTATTAAAGATGTTATTACACACACACACATATTTTGCTAGGAAAGTGGAAGGTAAAAACCAAAATATAAATAATGGTGATTTGTATTTTCTTTTAGCTTATTGGCAGTTTCTGCTTACATAGATATATTAACAAATAAAATGTTTTGCGAGCTCTCATCTATGAGACATTAAGCACGGTACATTTGTCAACTAGCCCAAGGTCACTCTGCACATCAGTGAGAGTCTGGGTCTTTTAAGCCCCTGAGCAGTTGCTGAGCCCCCGAGCTGCCCTTTATCGGTCTGTCAGTCAAAAAATAGTCATTGAGCCCTTGGTCTGGGGTCAGGGTCAGAGGAGGCGTGTGCTGGGGTTCCTGCTCACAAGGTGCTGATGGTTTAGGGAGAGAGGTTTTTATTGAAGCATTTCTCTTCTGCTGACCGTGGCTCCAACATCTTGAATTTCCCAGAGTTTGGTTTCTCCTTCCCAAATCCTTTCCTTCCTGACATATAAGGGTAGCCAATGCCAGGGTGTCACCCTTTCTCATCCTGCTTCTTCCTGACCAATCCCCACCAGCACCGTGGTCTCATCTCCAGCCTCCTTGTTGCTAGCTCCCAGGGCTGCATGGCCAGCCATCATGGGTGCGTAGCTCCTGGAGCCAGCACCCAGGTATTCTCCTCCTGGATTTCCATGTGGTCTTTCCTCTGTTTCCCCCGAAGGCATGCTCCCCATAAGTAGAGGGGCTGGAGGAAATTGGGTAGAGAGCAGCTGACTAGTAGACTGGACCAAGGGGTATGCGTCTGTGGGGGACAGAGAAACATGAGGCTGCAAGGCAGGCGAGTCAGCTTGCCTCGGGCCATGCACAGTAGAAACATGGAAAGTTCACAGTGGCCCTTCTGGAAGAGTAGCCAGGAAGCACTGAGTCAGTGATCCCACCGAAGTCACCTAGCATTAGGTCCAGACACGATGACAAAGTCCTGGAACTAAGAGAGATGTAGAAAAGGCAAAGGAAAGGGGGATACATTCCACGACCCCTGGCGATGACTAAAATCCAGTAGTCCCGAACTCCATATATACCGTGTCTTTCCCGTGTATAGACTCAATGTCTTTTCCATTCTTACTAAGCACTTACTATGCACTGTGGCCATAACTTTGACAGTTTCAGGTATGAAGGCAAAAGGAGCAGAAATGTCTTTTTTTTCTTTTTTTTTTTTTTTTTGCGCGGTACCGGGGATTGAACCCAGGGGCGTTCTACCTCCGCGCTACGCCCCCGGCCATATTTTTTTTTTTATACTTTATTTTGAAACCGGGTCTCACGAAGTTGCAGAGGGCCTCACTAAGTAGAGAGAGAGAGACAGGGTGAGAGAGAGAGAGAGAGAGAGCTGAGGCTGGCCGCGAACCCGGATCCTCTGGTCTCCGCCTCCCAAAGTACTGGGATTACAAGCGTGCGCCACCACGCCCGGCCCCAGAAATTTCTTTCTCCTTCACAGTTTCATGATTAGAACATGCTTTCTTACAGTAGGTCTTAGCAACCTCATTATACAAGTTTTTTCTTTCCTTATCAAGTGAAGAACGTTTACCTTTTCACTTAAAGGAAGCCTTTTATGACTTCTTGTTGGCATATCTGAATTACTGGCATCGCTGTTCTGGTGTTTTGGGGCCATCATTAAGTAAAATAGGGATTACCTGAACACAAGCACTGTGACACCATGACGGTGGACCCGATAACAGAGATGGCGGGTAGCATATACAGTGTGGATATGCTAGACAAGGGGGTGATTCACATCCCGGGCAGAATGGCGCTGGATTTCATCCTGCTACACAGAATGGCTCTCAATTTAAAACCGATGAATTGTTTATTTCTGGAATTTTCCATTTAATTTTTTTTTTTTTTGCGGTACCGGGGATTGAACGCAGGGGCGTTCTACCTCCACACTACACCCCCGGCCCTATTTTTTACTCTTTTATTTTGAAACTGGGTCTCACGAAGTTGCGGAGGGCCTCACCAAGGAGAGAGAGAGAGAGAGAGAGAGAGAGAGAGCTGAGGTTGGCCGCGAACCCGGATCCTCCGGTCTCCACCTCCCAAAGTACTGGGATTACAAGCGTGCGCCACCACGCCCGGCTCCATTTAATATTTTTGGATCGATGTCTACTGTGGGTAACTGAAATCATGGAAAGTAAAACCACAGGTGAGAGGAGACTACAAGGGTGTCAGGTTCTCAGCCCATGGGAGGTGGGGGAAATGGAGTTGGGGAGAGGTATAAGATATGTTGGGGTTTGAGGTCCCAGAATATCCACAGGCCAGAAAACCAGTGGCAGAGAAGTCAGGCTGTTGCCCTGAAGACAGGAATGGGAGGAGCCCACAGAGGTGAGTGGCAGTGGAAGCTGTGTTCCTGCGTGGAGTAGGACTCAGATGGAAACAGAGGGCAGCTGATAGGGCAGGGTGCATGACAACTTGAAATATATGGGGCAGGAGAAGAAAAGGAAACTGGGGGAAAGTTACAGAAAAGGGAACCAAGCACCTAGTGCTTAGAGACCCTGGGAGCAAGAGTGGGCGTAACAGAGGTTGGGATTTGGGGTGAGCTCGGGTTTGTCCTTTTTAATTAGAAAGGGGCTGGGGCCTTTCAGACTTACCTGAACAAATTAATGAGGGAAACTGCCATTCCCTAACATATTCATATATTCCTTGCTTTCCAAAAGAATGCCTCACCAGAGGTGCTTTAACAGATGTTTGCACAGCTTTGTAGGATACACACTCATTTGCAAGGGGAGGTAAACCCCAGGGAGAATGAGATTTAAGGTAGAGGCTACATCAGGAGTGATTTGGCCCGGTCGAGTGGCACCTTGGTTGGGAGGGTGTCATATATTTATTCATGAGTTTGTAAGCTAGGATGGGGTGAAGGGGACAAGGTGACAGGCATATAGGACATAAAAGCAGTTTCTCTGAAGCTTGGTGGCTGTAGATTTCTTTCTCTGGAACCAAAGAGAAACTTTAATGAGTTTTCCTTTGCAGTTAAAGCACAGTTTTATTCTGTGGCTGAGACTTTTCTAAATAAAGCAGCCTTCCTTTTTACCTCCTCTCCTTAGGCCACGTCTCCCTTCCTGCAGCCCCTTCCCCCCTCCAGACTCTCTTTAAAATAGACTTTCATGCATGAGGAAACATCATAATGTAATACTCGTCTTATCTGCACACTTACCCAGCAGGCATTTACCAAAGACAGTGGGCAAGCCTTAGATATCTCTGGGGTGTGCCGAGGTTGGACGTTTTCTTTTCAGACAGCCTCACCTGGGTCTTTCTGGGCAAGACCCCGACAGGCCAATTAGACACAATCAGAGCTCCAGCGCCCCTGTTCCCTCCCTTTGAAAAGCACCCACTCGTCTTCCTTTCGCTTTGCCGGTCCCATGCTTGTCTCTCTCGTGATAAATTCGCAAGGAGGAGTGTCTTACGGACTCAGGAAAACCTGTGGGGTTATTACGGCTCATTTGGTAGATGAGAGGGATCTGTAATTTTCCGTTGTATTTGTATGCACAGAGATGTGGTAAAGATGGCTTGTGGCCTCTTTCATTTTCCAGATGTCTCACGAGTGGATAAACATCGTCATTGCTTCTTTTTCTGGCTGTGGGTTAACTCTGGTTTGCTGCCGTTTCTGTGTTACCTGGGAATATTGCGGTCCTTTCCCTGTCCACCAGAGCAACCATTTTGCATCAGGAGGTCTTCCGTGGACTTCTAGGAGACCGTGTGCTTTGAGGAGGTCTGTCTCGTTTCCCAGAGGTTTCCGGACATCTGGATGTGCTCAGTCTGTTTGATTCGAGTTCAGCAAAGCCGGAGCCTGTTTTTGTGCCTGTTGAGGGGGAAATCTTTCTGTGTCCTCTACAGACAGGTTGTTGGGACTACGAGGGTGAGATCCCGGTGTCTTAGGAAGGGAGGAACCTAAATCTTGTGAAGGCAGATTTCTGACAACTAATAAATGCGTGGAAATGTGTATGTTGGGGCCAGGGGCATCTGTGGGCTGATTTTCAAACAATTTTGGGTCTGGCCCAGACTGACAAACCCCCCTGCTGCTCTGTAGATACATCTTGGAGATGCTAATTTTGTTGTACACTGAGATGGTGAATGTGTTCTTGCAAGTATGTGGATTTAGGCAGTGGAGGGTCCTTTCTTATTTCCCTTCCTTTGATTTTACCTTCAAGATTCTTTGATGATGACTTAGTCTTTCTCAGTTTCTGTGTGTGTGTGTGTGTGTGTGTGTGTCCCTCCTCCGACCCCCATGATGACTAGAAGCATTAAGACCAGCACTTTTTCCTGCAAATGCAACGTGCCCTCTTCAAAGTGGGAGGCTGTGTACTCACTCCAAAGATCCCGCCTTTGCTCCGAGCATTTTCAAAGCTTTCACTGTGAGCTCATATTCAGACTCTGGCATTTTCTTCTGAATATCCTCACTGGTGATAAATCTTTGGCCTTTGAAAGTGGATGTGATTTTTGGAAACCATCACCAGCCTTGGCTCCAAATGACTTGTGGCCAAGATTGATTATGCTGTTTTTGGACCAAAATGTACCAAGACTATAAAATAATAAGACTAGTTGTCTTGCATGACTTGGGAACAGACTAGAAGGGAATCCCCCCCAAGAAAAAATTCTACGTCCTAGTGAATAAAGACAGGGCATTCCACAGTGATTCGTTGGAAGGGGACAGTGACCATTTGGTGTCCATCATGGTGTGTTCCTTAATTGAGTGAGAAGACAGAGGCTGTGTTTTATTTGATCTTTGTTGTGGAGCAGACATGGGACTGAGCCAGTGACACTGGATAAAGGGATAGGGTGGCTCATGAGTTAGTGGAGACCTGCTGTGGAGCAGAAATTCCCCTTTCAGAACTGCGGCTGTGGGCTGGCAGGGGCTGTATTTGGGCGCACCAGGGGCCAGGTCGAAGGACAGCCATCCAGGTGCTTCATCTCCCTTTCCTTCCGCTGCAGGCAGTCACTGGCCTGCCGATCTGTGCTGTTCAGCACTGGTGTGACCCCCGACCCCCTCCTGGGCCACACACTGACCACATCACCCCTTCATCTGCTGCCCTCCCCTGGTGCAGACTTCCCAGACTCCAGGCTCCACAGTGCCCTGGATTGGGGGTATCTACACTGATGTCTGCTCCCAGGAAAAATCAACCTGTTTGCTACAGGAGTAACTAACAAAGTAAAGACTCAAGTGACGGGAACCTGATACTTCATTTTAAAGTGATGAATGCAAAATCCATCTGAGGATTCAAGTTCTGGGTCTTCAGTCGGGCCTGAAAGGTTTGTTGCTGGCCACAAAGCCATTTGGAGGTGTTTTTTTAGGGACAGAAGAGAAGCCACCCCAAAGGAGTTAAGTCCCTCTTTGGAAGGCCTCCTGTAAAGCCTGTGGTTTGTCCCAGAAAGTGATGTTTTAGTTCTAAATGCCATCCAGATGTGGGGAAAATAGTGCAGGCCCCAGCACACAGATGTACTAATGAGCCCAGCAGGTTGGGTGAGGGACAGACAGGAGCCTGGAGCTGCAGGTCACTTGCTGATGGCAGCCAGCACTGGGAAGAGGAGGCCTGCACCTGCCTAGGTGAAGTGTTTGTTGTAGAGGCAGCAGAGGCCACAGGGCTGTCCCCGAGACCCATCCATTAGATGGGAGTCCTTAAATCCTAAGCTCAGTGCCATCTTCAATGGAAAATAGTTCCTCGGGTCCAGGTGAGAGTTCAGAAAAGACTAAGTCATTGCAGAAAGGGACAGGGACCCGCGGGCAGCCCTGCCTCTGTCTTCCCAGTCCAAGAGATGGGGCCGAGCGCGGCTTCTCCAGGGTATTGGGGATTAATGAGCTGACATTTGAAAACTGCTTGGGAGATGAATTGGAAGTGCTAAGTATTACTATTTCATGTGGAAGTCTGAAAATAACCTCGCTGAAGCATTCTGATAAATAACTAAATCGGGCTAGCAAGGGGGAAATTTCAGCCGTCTGGAGAGTGTTTCTCTTAAATATTTTTCTCTCGAGCGGAAAGGAGGAGCGAGGGAGAGTTCTGAAGGAGCATTCCGCCCGCATCCCCCGCCCACGAAGGACAGAATATTGAGTCACGGGCTGCTGTGCGGGTCCGGGATGCTGTTTCTTTTTCTTCTTCCTTAGCTCCAGGCCCAAGGTATTCCCAGCCTAATGGACTCCCACCAGCATTAACCCCAACGTCCCCATGTGTAAGCGCCTTCCCAAGGCCTTCTCTGCGTTTTCAACACTTTCCCATCTTTCATGAATTTCTAAAGACTTTCGGCCAAATGGTGATTTCTCCACTCTTGTTCCAACACCTCCTTCTGCTGCCATCAACCACCGTTTTGGTGCTTTGGTTTAAATGTCTACTTCCACTTGCTTCTCCAGCTTGGTCAAGGGGGGCAGAAAGGGTATGTTTGTGAAAGGTGCCCCACTTGCCACATGTTTGTCCATTGTCTCTTCTTTCTTAAATCGGGCTGTTTATCATCGCGCCGCCCTGTCCCATGAGGCTTTTCCGGCTTCTCCTTCCTCAGTCTCAGCCCCATGGGCCTCACGGCCTCTGGGGGCGTTGGTTTTCTGCAGACCTCTCTGGGGGCTGGTGTGGGTGGCCCAGGGTAGGAGGAGGCCTGGGCTGCTGGGTTCCTCTTGATTGGAGGGCAGGGGTGGGGGTGTTGGAAATGGTGGCCCCGTCCCTAGATGGCCTCCTGTTTCTTTCTCCCCTGATATTTTCAGGTAGTTTGCTCTTGGCTCCATTGGTGTTAGGGTGTACAGGATGCTGAGGTCCCCTGCCCTGCTTCCTGATTTTAAAAGCCACAAGAGAGCTGGGAGTGGTGGCGCATGGCTGTCATCCCAGTACTTGGGAGGCTGATTGCAGGTTCAGGGCCAGCCTCAGGCTAGCGAGACCCTGTTTCAAAATAAAAATTAAGTAAAATAAGGCTGGGGGTGTGGTTCAGAGATAGAGCACGCCTGGGTTCAATCCCCAGTAAAACACACACACACACACACACACACACACACACAGCCATGCAAGTGCTGGAGCTGCCGGCTCTGACTGGGCAGGTACACGCGTCAAGACGTACCTTTTAAAAAACAGGCGTATGGCACGTTCTTGCGTTTCTGTGGCTGTGGCCCCGGGCACATCAGCCGGAATTTGGAGCGGGCATTGCAGTCCCTGGTCAGCTCTGGCTCTCCTCCCAGAGGTGGGCGGGGGTGCGCCTGCCACTGCGTCCAACAAACAGATGCTTCTGTCCCTGGAATCCCATTTTTGTCTGGTGACAAGAAACCCTGAAGCACTGATCAGCCTAGAGCCCCTGGAGCATGTCACCGCTCTGTCTGCAGAGGGACAGAGCCTTTGGTGCTTTCCCATGGAGTCTCTTCTAGCGCCAGAAGTGTGGCCTGGCACACAGCGCGTTCTGCAGAGGTCAGTAGTACAGGCCTATTATCCCATTTGTCGTTGAATTCTAAATTGGTGGTGATGTTGTGACTCACCTGTGAAGGTCGAGGGCACTTTCCTGGGTACCACACAGCGCCGGAGGTCTGCTGGGGTATCTTGGCCCTGGAAGTTCCCATCCTTCTCTTAGAAAATTCCCAGCCCAGAAGCTAAAGAGGGAAAAATTCCAGATCTGAGCAGTGGAGGAACAGTTTAATTAAAAACAAAAAGAAATGTAAGTGAATTCACCAAAAGTTTTCATGGGACATCGTCATTGGCAGGGGGCACCTTGAGAGGAGGAAATTAAAAGTTTCCTTTTCTTTATTTTTAAGTTCCCTTGTAATGGAACCCTTAGGCCTGATGGGGTGAGGCTCTCTCATGCAATCTGGCCTGCGGGAAGCATGTGTCTTTGTTCATTTATATGGGGAAGGGTAGTAACTCCACAGGAACAGCTGCTGGCCCCTGCGCTGTTTCACAGAGGTATTTAAAGTAACAGCACCTGACAGTTTACTAGCAACTATGAGATTTTTTGTGCTTTGGAAAGCAAAATACTGTATGAGTTGTACAACATATCTAAATGACTTGAAGAATTAGAGTGCAGCAAACAGTACAGTCTGCAGCAAAGAACGGAGGACTTCATTGAGTTAGAAAGTTCACAAGTGGAGGGCAGGCGGACAGGCGGCGGGCAGCCGGTACAACACAGGTGTGTCTGTGCCGCCTGGCCCGTCATCGTTGTTTAATTTCCTTTTTCCCTGGTCCCAATTTGAATTGCCAAAATATGTTAGATTGCAGTGCATTATTTCATTTGCCTGCTTTGTAATTCCTTTTTACCTCAAACAGATGAAAAACATGGCACTAAAGCAAATTGACAGCTCTTGAAATGAGAAAGATCTTTATCCTTCGGAGTGTTGATGTAGAAATAAATGAAAGAAAAAACATGCTTGTTGGGTCTTGAAGCGGCTTGACTTGGTGCTTTTGTTTTGTTTTGTTTTGTTTTGCTTTTTAAGGGTAGATGTGGGGTTTTCCCCCTCCCTTCTTATTTTTCCCCTTTAGGGAAATGCATGGCTTAGGGATTAAGAAGGGGAGTTGGTTATTCTGTCAATAGTCATTTGCAGAGATCTGAGTCATAATTTGGACATAAGGAGTAGGCTAGAGGTTTCCGCCCCAGGGGCCCACAGAAGGAATGTGGGCTCCTAAAGTTGACTTCATGACTTCAAAAGAAATCTGTCAGGTGCCATGGGTACCCCACCCCAAACCACATGAAGGCCAAGCAAGATCATGTGTGTTTGATTTAGACAAAGTACCCCAACCCGAGCCAGCCCTGATCACTCCATGCCACCAAAAGCCTGCATGACAGTTACGACAAGTACTGATAAATAACTTCATATCTCAAAAGTATTAAATTATAAGTTCAATGTGCTTGGTATGTGAAGTATCTTAAAACATGTAAGATGGTGTGTTTCAGAAATTCGATGTGAAACTACCTTGCTTAAAAAAGAATAGTTGGAAACCACTGCATTCAGTCCTCTTTTCTATCTGAATATTTTTTCTTTATCCTGCAAAATCTGAAATTTAACCAACAAGCACTTATTGGGCGCTACTGTGTTATTCTAGCAGGTGCTAGGTAGGGGGTGCAGGGCTGTACACGAGACGTCCTGAGGACCAGGGTGGTGGGGGTGCCAACACAGATGCTCATGTGACAGAATAGATTTCAGAATCATGTATGCCGGTGCCAAATACGAGAAACCAGGAAGACATACATCTTCCTACCAGACGCGTACCTTGTTTTTGCCTACTTTAGCCAAATCAACAGAAATTAGGGCACAGTTGTTTGCATTATAAACTGATCTGTCCCAGAGTTTCTTGAAATAACGAGCCCCCTTGTGGTTTCTTTTTACTATTATTATACATTTTTATTTTAAAATAGCTCAGAACTCGCAAGAAGTTGTACAAATAATACAGAAATCTCTGGAGTGCCCAGTTTCCCACTACGATACTATCTCCCATAACCAGAGTACGTTGTTAAAACCAGGGGCCGGGAGTAGTGGTGCACGCTTGTAATCCCAGTACTTTGGGAGGCGGAGACCGGAGAATCTGGGTTCACGGCCAGCCTCAGCTCTCTCTCTCTCTCTCTCCCTGTCTCTCTCTCTCTCTCTACCTAGTGGGGCCCTCCGCAACTTCGTGAGACCTGGTTTCAAAATAAAGTATAAAAAAAATAGGCCGGGGACTTGCCGGGCGTGGTGGCGCACGCTTGTAATCCCAGTACTTTGGGAGGCGGAGACCGGAGG
>PVJS01049301.1:0-14710 GCA_004027185.1 Glis glis | reverse complement strand
CTCCCGTGCTCTAGTATCATAGGGGTGGCGTCCGCAGCCCTTCGGGACTCGCTGTCATTTTTCCCGTTAGAAGATATTTTAGTAATGATGGTGAACCTGAAACGCCAAGAGAGAATTGTATCGAACCTTAAAAAAAATCTCTGGGTCTGAGCCCCTTCATCCACGGACGCTCAACATTTTAAGAAACGGCCTTGGGTGCCAAGCGCTGGGAGACTGTAGAGAATGGAAGCCTGGAGACCGACGTCAAGAGATGTGTAAACGACGACTGGCCCAGCGGCTGTTTTTAGAAGATGGGTGAGCTGTAGTCTAGTAGAGCCCAGGCCTCGGCACCTGTTCGGCCTTGGTCAGGGCAGGCTTCCTGAAGAAAGGGTTGCTTGGGAATAATGAGTTCATTAGGCCTGCTAGGCGGCAGGTAGATGGCACAGGAAGTGCGAAAGTCTGGCAACGTGAGCAGGCCTGGCTTGGTGGAATTGCAGGTTGTTTGGGATAGCTGGAGTGCGCCTGTGTAGCAGAGAGAGGAGAGAAATTGGATGTCATTGTCCATATTGTCACCTTTCATGATAAGTGAGTTGGAGGCTTCCCTAACACCTTAATGTTAACTTGGGTGTTAAATTGCATTGGTTCTGTCTCTTAAAATGTTTGGGTTTGCCTATCATTTCTGTTCCCGCTGTCATTACTATTTCTTAAATGCAAGCTCCCAACAGTCCTACTTGCCTTTATGCTTCTGCGCTTTATTCTCCTATATTGCCCAACACCAGATTTTAAAAGACATCTATAATAACTTTCCTGTTGAGAAATATTTGGTTCCCGTTGTCCAGTAAGCTAAAGTACAAATTCCTTAGCTTAGTGTTCCATTCTCCATCTTCTTGAAATCCGTCCTGTTATCCTCACTCTGTGGCACACCCCTTTGCTTTCCTTTACCCTCTAATTTTTGTGAGTAAAGCACAGATGGACAGATGGGTATATGCAGTGGTGGTCCCATAAGATTATAAGGGGGCTGAAAAAATTTTATCACCTAGTCGTCATTACACTGCAGTGTAGAGCATTACTCACTTGGTTGTGGTGATGCTAGTGGAAACAAATCCACTGTGCTACCAGATGTAGAAAAGCATATAGCACAGACAATTATGGGTAATATCTGGTAATGATTAAATAAAGGATATGTCACTGATTAGGTATTTACTGTACTTTGTGTCATTATTTCAGAGTGTACCACTTACCAAAGCAGTTTAAAATAGTTGGCTGCACTATTCCCGCAGCAGCTGCATGCATCTCCTTCTTACCTTGTTTCTTGATCGCCTCACATCAAGTGATGGCCCTATACCATCTATGTTTGTGTAAGTACACTCTATGAAGTTCCAACAATACCTTATGACACATTTCTCAAAGTTTCCTGTCTTTAAGCTAGGAGTGACTACTTTCATACTAAAGCTAGCTATCCTTCTTTAATGCCATTACTACTCTACACGTTGAACTGGAAATGATTTATTCATCCCTCAGAATCTAGCTCAGATGTCTCCTTTTCTGTAGGCACCATTCTTTGATAGCTTTAGAATAAATCTTATCCATTGTGTTTTGAATTATACCTGATCTACTTATAATCAGCATTTTTCTTTATGGTACTGGGAATCGAACCCAGAGGCATCTATCTCCAAGCTACACCCCCAGTCCTGTTTTTTATTCTTTATTTTGAAACAGGGTCTCGCTAAGTTGCCCAAGGGCCTCACTAAGTAGCTGAGGCTGGCTGCGAACCCGGGATCCTCCTGTCTCAGCCTCCCAAGTATTGGGATTACAAGCATGCACCACAATGCCCGGCCTATAATCAGCATTTTATCTTCATTGTAAATTTAGTTCTTGCCACAGTATTACTTATCAAAGTTAACTAGGTCAGCACAATATTAAATGATGTAAGAAAGCCCTAAAAACACAGACACCAGAAGTTAAGTGCATTATGTGTTTAATCCACTGTTTAAACTGTATTAGACTCTAATACTGTCTGATGATAAAGAGGACATGTGCAATTTTCAGCCAGCTAGTGGTTAATACAGTGAACAAAAAACTGAGGCAAAGGCATTAATGTATTGCTTCTGTGTACATGTTTACACAGATTCATACAATGCTGTTTCCTTATTTATCTTGCTGGATTTGTAGTTTGTGGTTAGAACTTGACAGATAATCCTCTTAAATGAATGCTCACATTATTTCTTACTAAAAAGAAGCTAACAAGAAGCTTATTGAGTGTTACTGTTTTCAGGTAAATTATTTACACCTCTATTCTGTGGAACATGACTATCTTTGGGGCAACTAATTAAAGCTTCATATATTTAAGTTGAGTTCTTACTCTGTAAGTTGTTAAAATCCAAATTAATCCATTTCCCAGAAATGTTGCCTAGCCCACTGCTCTTCTAAATAGGACTGACTTTCATTCTAACCTGTGCTTTTAGATTCTTTGATTAGTCACACTCAGTCTCTGAAATACCTCAGAGAGGTAGCCATGTAGTTCTGATTCAAATTTGTGTTTCATTGGATTTAGAAGAACTAATGATTGATTGGGAAATGTCTGTTGCTCTGGTATGAGTCAGGTTTTACAGTTCCTTGAATTCCGGATGAAGTTCTATTTGAAATACTCTCTTAAGCTTTTTCTTCTGTAAGAATTCTTCCCCTGAAGGCTAAATCTAAGTCTTGGTTGGCTTTTGGCATCTTTGCTGAGGAATCTTGATGGTGCAGTTTAGTGTGAAATTAGTTAAGATGAGCCGGGCGTGGTGGCACACGCTTGTAATCCCAGTACGTGGGAGGCGGAGACCAAGGATCCGGGTTCCCAGCCAGCCTCAGCTACTTAGTGAGGCCCTCTGCAACTTCGTGAGACCCGGTTTCAAAATAAAGTATAAAAAACAGGGCCGGGGGTGTAGCTCGGAGGTAAAACGCCCCTGGATTCAATCCCTGGTACCGCAAAAAAAAAAAAAAGAAATTAGTTAAGATGTTCTTTGTTTATTTTGACCAGTGATATGGTAGGATGCCAGGGATTGATTTTTCTGTAAATATGTTGTCTTCATGAAGAAGTGACACCCGCTTTAGCAAGTAGCTGCTACCTTTTGTTCCAAGTTTCTTCTTAGAATTTCAAATCTTTGCCTAGTGTATTCACTGAACTATTACTTCTCACGCCTTTACTCTTGAGCCTAGTAAATTAATTTCTAAGCTTTACTTACTGTAGCATACTTTGTTTTTCTGTTTTGCTGAATAACCCTATTGTATATTTTATATTCACCAAGTTCAGGAGCTATTTTTTGAGCCTGCTCATCTGGGCTGATGATCTTTGAGAATTTCTTTTGATATTGGACAACTCATTAGTCAGTCTTGAGATCTTGCTTTTGGATTTATTGACTATCAAGGTGCCTGTGTATCTGAAGTGTTTTCCTGATGCTGTTGGTACCTGTAGCATTGCATATACTTGATTTTCATGTACTCTTGAGATAGCATAATTAATCAGTTATGTTACATTTTAGACTAAATTGAAATTCTTGTGCATTTAGATTAATTTATGGCTCTCCATATTTGATTTTTTTCTTCATTACTTAGTACAGCATTTCCTGTTTGATAAAGATGTGTTTACCCATAGAAGTAGTAAATTTGTCACTTTAGTTTTCCTCAAGAACCTGAGTGTTTCTGAAACTCTCCTTCAGCTCTCCAGTTCTACATGATCAGATCAGTTGGGGTGCTGAGTTCTCTTTTGCTTTCTGTGAAAAAAGCTATAGTTCTGTTGGTCTTTCTCCAGGATTGAAAAAAAACAGATTTTCTATTTATAGTCTTCCTCACTGTATCTATTGACAGATTGATGATGTGGTTCTTTCTTGAGGCATTCTTCAGTCTGTGTTAAACAATGTCTTGGAGGTTCCTTTTTCCTTTGATTTTCTGATTACTTACCAGCTGTATTATATGTTCATCCCTAAAGACTGACTGTGGGTAAGTGAAAATGTGCCTGTTTTATGATCTTGAAGATTGATTTCGAAAAGCTGCAGATGAGTTAGGTGTGGTGGTGTATCCTGTACTTGGGAGGCTGAGACAAGAGGATCACAGGTTCAAGGCCAGCCCCAGCAAATTAGTGGGACCCTGTTTCAGAATAAGAAATAAAATAGGACTGGGGGTGTAGCTCAGAGGTAGAATACCCCTGGGTTCAAAAAAAAAAAAAAAGAGAGAGAAGAGAAAAAGAGAAACTGCAGATGTGCTGAATTTATCCTTTGAAGCAAAATGAGAACTTAGCTTCTCAAGCATTTTTAGGGCAGACTTTTCTTGAGCTTTTCCAACTTTTCCCTGTTTGTTTGTTTTTACAGTTGTCCTTTGCAAACCTCTATTGAGTCTTTCCAAGCATTCAGCTTAGATTTTCATAGAAAGCCCTCTTTCTATTCAGTCATATTTCATTGGCATTTATGTAATGGATATTTAAATAAACCTTGTATAAATAAGTTTAACAAACACTTGGTGAGAGTGCCTATAGCTGGCATGATTGAAGTGCACAGTCACAGTGGACTGTAGGACCATAGCCATGAGGGTCCAGCATGCTGTGAGTACCATGAACCCAGCAAGGTAGTTACGCAGAGAACAGCTAAGAAAGTTTATATCGTGATTACATTGCAAAGCATTTTTTTGTTGTTGGTTTATTTCCTAGGGAACTTATAGAAATGCTGGCTATTTCAAGAAACCAAAAGTTGTTACAGCCTGGAGAGGAAAACCAGGTAGGTGTTTTTTAATTACGGAAAATATAAAATTATAATTTCTGCATTTCCTTTTTTTTTTTTTTTTTGCGGTACCGGGGATTGAACCCAGGGGCGTTCTACCTCCGCGCTACACCCCCGGCCCTATTTTTTTATACTTTTATTTTGAAACTGGGTCTCACGAAGTTGCAGAGGGCCTCACTAGGTAGGTAGAGGGCCTCACTATTTATATATACTTTGTGTGAGAACAACTTTTAAATTGGTATTTTCTTTATATCACATAACAGTGTACTTAAGTATTTCATTGTTTTCCCTTATAGTTCTAGTTAGTTACACTTTCATTTTTATCTTTTCAATTAACCAACAAAAGTTTGTTAAGTGGAAATTAAAACAATTGAATCAAAAAGTTAATGTTCTTATAAACTTAGCCCTTTATTGTAGGCCTGGTTCCCCTAATGTAACTTGGAAATGAATGGAAGTGAAAGAGTTAACAAATGTTAATAGAGGTTATCCTGTGGTTGTTGAGTTTGTAGGTCGTTTTTATTTTCTTTATACTTTCTTGGGCTGTCTAATGTTCTATAGTGAACACATTTTTTTTCTGATTCAGAAATTTTTTAAAATAGGATAAATTTTATGTTTTCCCACAATTAAAGAGAAAATGAATGGGGGAAGATTAAACTTTAAAAAGGCATAAAATAGAAGAAGAGAGGAGACAGTATACAATAGACTTGCCCATCATCATCGCCTCATTATCTTAGAACATGTTTTAAGGGAAGAGAAATAGCCATTTCCTTTCTGAACTCAATAGAGAAGTATTAGGGAACATGTTTTCTTCAAGGATTAATCTTCTCAAAAGGGGAGGAGGAATTCAGATCAGGCCACAAGTTGGAAAAACTTTAGGGGTGCAGAATTAGGGTTATCATTTGCTTTGTTTTTAGAAAAAGAAAGAGGCTTGAGATATGTTAGTAAAAGACCCCTGGTTACCAGATAAGTCTATTAATAATACCTATGAGATTAAGTAGGAATTTATCCCAAACTTGCAGGAAGTTGAAATGTAAGGCTTGACTTTATTTCCTAAGGCCTTTTTAAATGTTTGCTATGAGCCAAGTACAGAGATTGTTCAGACGGCAATCAAAATAACTTAAGACCTGTAAAATCAGCACTAACCTTTCTTATACAATTTTTTTTTTTGCCATACTGGGGATTGAACTCAGGGGCATTCTACCTCTGAGCTACACCACCAGCCCTATTTTATTTTTTATTTTGAAGCAGAGTCTCACTAAGTTGTGGAGGACCACACTAAATTGCTGAGGCTGGCCGCGAACCTGCGATCCTCCTGTCTCAGCCTCTCAGGTACTGGGATTACAAGCATGTGCCACCATGCCGGGCTTATACATTTTAAGGAGTAGCAATTCTGCAAATTTTTTTTTGGAGGTACCAGGGATTGAACCCAGGGGCATTCTTCCTCCGGGCTACACCCCCAGCCCTATTTTTTTTTTTTATTCTTTAGTTTGAAACAGGGTCTAAGTTGCGGAGGGCCTCACTAAGAACCTGGATCCTCCAGTCTCAGCCTCCCAAGTACTGGGATTACAAGCATGCGCCACCTTGCCCAGTTTAGCAATTCTGCAAATTTTATCTTGTACTTAGTATTGTGGATTCCTGTGTATTTTCGTTTCAACTATTAAATATTAGAGAGGGACGTGCCTGTGTGAAAATTTTCTAGCCACCGTTTTACTTGACTATTTTAAATTTCATATGGAATCTTAGAAAGGATCTTTTTTTTGTGTGTGTGGTACCGGGGATTGAACGCAGGGGCGTTCTACCTCCGCGCTACACCCCCGGCCCTATTTTTTATACTTTATTTTGAAACTGGGTTTCACGAAGTTGCGGAGGGCCTCACTAGATAGATAGAAAGAGAGCAAGAGAGAGAGAGAGAGAGAGAGTGAGAGTGCTGAGGCTGGCCGCGCGAACCCGGATCCTCCAGTCTCCGCCTCCCAAAGTACTGGGATTACAAGCGGGCGCCACAACGCCCGGCCCTTAGAAAGGATCTTAATGGTCTTCAGCTTAACCTCTTGCAGGATTGAGCTCCAGGGTGAACAAACAAGCTAGATATTAGTGAATAACTAGCACATAGGTCTACTGACTTTAGTTGATTAATTTTTCCTGCTGAAATAAACTAAAGAGAATATTACTCTGGTAATGTGAAAATTAGGCAAAACGGTCAACTTCTTGAAAATTGTCATGGAATTAATGTCTGTAACTTGCTTTTTTTTTTTTTGCGGTACCGGGGATTGAACCCAGGGGCGTTTTACCTCCAAGCTACACCCCCAGCCAAAACAAAACCAAAATACTCTTAACACATGGACAGAGGTTGCAGCTTAGTCTTCTGTCTAGTGCATTAGGAGAGGTTCTTCAAAAATGAGACGAATTTCGTGTCAAAAGGAAGTTGAGGCATGTCTATAAATTTTAGTCTTCATCGAATTTTTAAAAATAGTTTTTAAATTATTCTGGATTTTTTTGGGGGGGGCAGTACTGGGATTGAACCCAGGGGCATTCTACCTCTGAGCTACACCCCAGCCCTATTTATTTATTCTTTATTTTGAAACCGGTTTTCACTAAGTTGCAGAGGGCCTCACTAAGTAGCTGAGGCTGGCTGTGAACCGGGATCCTCCGGTCTCAGCCTCCCAAGTACTGGGATTACAAGCATGCACCACCACGCCCAGCTAAATTATTCTGGATTTTGATATCCATTTCCCTTCTGAATTATAATTCCCTACTTAGTACAGTAAAGGAAGAGTGGTTAAGACTGACCTGCATCTTAATTCTGTAATGAGCAATGATGAATGATAATAACTAGCCTTTGTTGAGCTCTTTTTGTGTTGACTTAGCATGCATTGCATTGTGAGTCTCACAGCCTTGCGTAAGGGTTACTACTAGTTTATCCCTTTTCCTGAGGAGAAAGTAGCCTCAGAGAGGCTGGTGACATTTCCTGTGTCATATTGCTAGCTAATGAAGGACTGGAGATTGAACCCCAGACTCTGTTCTGTGTGTTTTAACCTTCGTGGCTTTTTGCCATATTTGCAAACTGCCTATTTTTTTTACTGTTTTTTGAAATTATTCCATTTTTTTAGACCATCAGTATCCTAAGTAATACTATGCATGAAATTTCAGGTTTAGTGGCCCAGTTATATTTTCTCTAATATATATTAGTATAAACATATAACTGTAAAAGTTTAAGTTGTTGGTACCACCTAAAATCAAATTTTGGGAGAACTTCTATACATTGTATTTTCTCTCTTTTTTTTTTTTGCGGTGCTGGGGATTGAACCCAGGGGCATTCTACCTCTGAGCTACACCCCAGCCCTATTTTTTATTCTTTATTTTGAAACAGGGTCTCGCTAAGTTGTGGAGGGCCTCACTAAGTAGCTGAGGCTGGCTGCGAACCCGGATCCTCCTGTCTCAGCCTCCCAAGTACTGGGATTACAAGCGTGCGCCACCACACCCGGCTATACATTGTATTTTCAAGGATAAACTTAAATTTTATCTTCCCTGGGAAATGAATATACCTATTCATTTTGGCATACTGCTAGTTCTGAAAGACTGGTTTTGTTTTATCCTGCATGAAAGCAGAGCAAAAAGGGAGAAAATCTTGCTATTAAATCTGTTTCCCAAAATATTTATAGGTAGGCTACTTTTATTTCTTCTACTGATATTC
The DNA here is from genome assembly GCA_004027185.1 of Glis glis. NCBI lineage: Eukaryota > Metazoa > Chordata > Mammalia > Rodentia > Gliridae > Glis > Glis glis. The sequence goes on along the minus strand of PVJS01049301.1, from coordinate 6,286 downwards.
TTAACTGTTTTGGGGGTGTTAACATTTTATAGCCTAAGCCAATTCAGGTATAGATTCTTGTCCCATTGGAATGTAGCCTTTCACTCTTCTATAGTCTGATTTAACCAACTATTATTTGATAGGTCCTGGAGTTGTTAATTCACCGAGATGGAGAATTTCAAGAACTAATGAAATTAGCACTGAATCAGGGAAAAATCCATCATGAAATGCAAGTTTTAGAAAAAGAAGTGGAGAAGAGAGACAGTGATATTCAGCAACTACAGAAACAGTTAAAGGAGGCAGAACAAATACTGGTAAGTTGATAGTTGGTTCCTTAGGTGAAAAGGGATATTGTTTAATCTATTTCTGAAAAACAGATCTATTAGTTTTTTGAAAACTTGTGTTTCCAAGTGTACAAGTGGCATTCTGTCAGTAGCTAAATGAAAGGTCATTGCCATTCCCTTTTTTACTTACTATTTTCAGATAGTCTGCATTATTTTTTAATTATATTTTAATTATTTAAATATTTCACACTATTGAATTGTAGAAATGGGAAGTTTTATTTTATCCTGGTCTAATTACTAGTCTAAATTTTCAGTTTTTAAAATAGTTTGAAATCAGTGAAAATATATACTGATTTCATAAATTGATTAAAATTTACATTAATTTATTTGGTCTTCTATCTTAAACCAGATGGGATTTAGATATGAGTCAGGTAGTCTAGTTTTTCCTTTGTTGTCCTTGGCTACCATTTTGAAGAGACATGTTATTTGCTATTAGCCCAGTTATTTCACAAAACTAACGTAATTGTCATATGGTGGTATTATAGAAACAGGTGAGTTTGATTTTCATATGGACCAGACATTGCTCGCATTGTTATCCCTGATGAACTTCTTTTAAAAAATGTGTCAAAATGGTCTCCAATAAATAGGAGCCTGAGCAGTTCAGGGTAACTTGACTACCCCAACTGAATAAACAACCCCAAGTAGATGCTTTTAAAAATATATTTATATTAAAATCTATTTTTAGTCAGGCATGGTGGCACACACCCATAATCCCAGTACTTGGGAGGCTGAGACAGGAGGATCACAGGTTCAAGACCAGCCTCAGCAAGTAGTGAACCTCATCAACCTACCGAGACCCTGTTTCAAAATAAAATAGGAGCCAGGCGTGGTGACACACACTTGTAATCCCAGTACTTGGGAGGCTGAGATAGGAGGATCCGGGTTCGCAGCCAGCCTCAGCTACTTAGTGAGGTCCTCTAAAACTTAGTGAGACCCTGTTGCAAAAATAAAGAATAAAAAAATAGGGCCGGGGGAGTAGCTCGCAGGTAGAATGCCCTTGGGTTCAATCCCCAGTACTCCCCCCCCAAAAAAAAGTAAAATAAAATAAAATAGGGCTGGGGGGTATAGCTCAGAGGAAGAATGCCTCTGGGTTCAATCCTCAGTGGCACACATACAAAATCTTATTTTTCCTTATGAAAGTAGTATTTGATTATCAAAGAAACTTAGAAAATACAGAAAAGGAGAAAGAAGGAAAATTTGCCTTTAGTCCCATGGCTCTTATAATGCAGTGGTATTCACAATTTGGTCTGGTATATTTGCTTTTTTATTGTAATTAGCAGGGTGCTTTCAATTACTGTTTCTTAAAACTTAAGCATTTCCGTATAATTATATTCTCTGTTTTTAGTGTTTTTGTTTTTTGTTTTGTTTTGCGGTACTGGGGATTGAACCCAGGGGCATTCCACCTCTGAGCTACACCCCAGCCCTATTTTTTATTCTTTATTTTGAAACAGGGTCTTGCTAAGTTGTGGAGGGCCTCACTAAGTAGCTGAGGCTGGCTGTGAACCCCGATCCTCAGGTCTCACCCTCCCAAGTACTGGGATTACAAGCGTGCGCCACCGCACCCCACTCTGTTTTTAGTTTTTTATGTTTGTGTTATAATGTGTCTGTGCAAGTGTGAGAAAGACAGACACAAGGAACAGAACCCAAGGGCAATCTACCTTTGATCTATACCCCCAGCCCTATTTTATTTTTTATTTTGAAATAGAGTCTCACTGAATTACCTTACAGTAGCCCCAAGACTGCCATCCTCCTGTCTCAGCCTCCCAAGCATTGAGATTACAGGTGTGTCCCACCGAACCTGGATTGTGTTACAATGTTTTGATGAATATCATTACAGATAAATTTTTTCCTCTATATTTTATATTCTTTATAGTAGATTCCCAAAAATGTAATTATTGAATTAAAGACAGTGAACAAGGCCAGGCATGGTGGTGCACGCTTGTAATCCCAGTACTTGGGAGGCAGAGACCGGAGGATCTGGGTTCGCGGCCAGCCTCAGCTACTTAGTGAGGCCCTCTGCAACTTCGTGAGACCCAGTTTCAAAATAAAGTATAAAATATAGGGCTGGGGGTGTAGCTCGGAGGTAGAACGCCCCTGGGTTCAATCCCTGGTACCCCCCCCAAAAATAAATAAAGACTGAACAGAAGTACCATAAGCATGACTTATTAGATAATGGCAACTAACATTGGTTGATTGCTTAGGCACCAGGCCCTGTGCTTTGCATTATCTCAGTCCTCATAACTATTTATATCAAGTCAGTACCATTATTCTGATGAAGAGACAGACTTTAAGTGAATAGCCCACTTGCTTAAGGAGTCTCTAAATAGAGAGATGGGAATTAAACCTAGCTTTCTCTGACTTTGTACTTTTAATCACTCTGTTTATAGAGGAGGACATGCATAGACTAGGTTAACTTTATTCTGTCCATTAGTGTACTCTGGGGATGAGGGGCTACTTTTGTGATGGTAGTCATTAAACATTGAGGTGATGTATAAATGAATAAGAATATTAATCCAAGAAATTTTCTTATAAATAGAAAAAATTGTTTTAGGTATTTTGTCCTTGAACTAGATGCAAGAATAGGATGCTTTTGAATAGAACATGGTCTGGGTTTCTTCTGTAGAGATGATATTTAAAAAAAATGAGCAGAGCATCCAGTTTATACTGTTTCTAACAACTATTTGTGAGTGGAAGACTGGTTCATGAATATAGTATTTCTTTGATTAAATATATCAGATAGTATTTCAGAACATTAAAAATAAATTCCGGGATTTCCAAGTTTTGCAAATAGTTCCTATGGGTAAGTGATCTTGCAGATTTAAGCCAAGAACTATGCTTGACATAGTTAAGAATAAATCATAGTTTTTTTAATGTTGTTTAAATTAGGCAACAGCTGTTTACCAAGCAAAAGAGAAACTCAAGTCAATAGAAAAAGCCAGAAAAGGTTAGTACCATGGAAAGACTGGATGACCTTATGAAAAATACAAGTTGTTGTTTCAGAAAGCAGGTAAGAGTGTTACTGGTGATCATTTACTGCTGCTGAAAAGATTCCCGATAAGTTTTCATTGTAAAGCGTGTCATGTTCTACCATTATAGTGGGCATCCATAGGGAAATAGAAGTATCACATCTTTTTTCAGGTTATAAGAGGCAGTAATAAAAGACAATTTATGGCTTTGTACTCGAATGTATAGTAAAAATGATTTATAAAACTGTGAGAAGGAAAGAGAAATAAGATTTGAATTGGAACTTGAAGCCTAGGACAGAGAGAATGAAAGAGAATATCCATTGGACAGCTGAACTGGGACTGGAATATCTTGAAGTCAGAGCTAGAAATAGCTTTGGGCTGTAAGCACGTTTTGTGGTACAGAGGCCCAGCATATCTTCTGCCCTCCTCTCGTTTTTAAATGGTTTACGTTATGGATTTTATTATATTTTTAGTTTGCATACTAAAAGTCAAATTGTAACTGAGCGTGGTGCCATACGCTTGTAATCCCAGTACTTGGGAGGCTGAGACAGGAGGATCACAACCTAGCGAGACCCTGTTTCAAAATAAAAATAAAATAGAGCTGGGATGTAGCTTGGAGGTAGAATGCCTCTGGGTTCAATCCCTAGTACCAAATTAAATAAACAAATAAATAAATGTCAAATTGTAATTAAAACATAGGTTACTTGTCTAATGATTTGTAGTTTTGATTTACATTTAGTCATTGTAGATTAACTTTCCTGGGTTTTGGGGAACCACGTTTTGATTGTTACAAATGAAAAAAACAGGTAATATTCTCTGAGAGATGGACTAGGATGCTGTAGCAGGAAACAAATCTCCAGGAGAGGCTGGCCATCTGAAATGCAGTTCATGGTTTTGTTTTGTTTTTAGTCCTTAAAAATTTTACAGACCTACCCATAGAACTTTGTTTTTTACATGGAAGCAGGTCTAAAGTTCATAGAATGAAAAGTGAATTGTTCTCGCTTGTCGGAGGTAACTTCTGTTAATGTTTGGTGTGTGTTCTTCCAGATTTTTTTTCTGGATCTGTGAATATGTGTATAATAAAAAAACAAAACACATATGTACATATATTATAAAACAAATCAAGTCATGTTATATATATTCATCAGCCTACTTTTTTAAATTTAACCTAATGAATACACTATACATCTTTCCATTTAGGTCTGTTTAGAGCCTAGGGCCACTCTAATTATCCAGACTAATGTGAATTGTCTACTGATTTCATAGCTTGGATGTCATTGGGAAATTAAGCACTTGTTTTCTTGATTTGATTTGTGCTCACTGTTGCTTTCAGAAGAGTAGTGGTATTTTGTGATAGTCAATAATTGAGAATATTGAGCATTATTATGCTAGCTTCCCAAGTTTCTTTCTGTCAGTTGATTTTGGTAGAAGCATATCTTGCTCTTTAATTTGGAAATATTTACAGTGTAGGTTTACAATACATATGCAAGTATTGTTTGGGAAGGTAGGTGTCTGAGATTATCCAACTTTTTGATAATTTAAAATTAAGTATGATGTATAACTATGATACATGCACTTTTAAAATTGTATGTTTATTAAACTTAATTATTACACCATCCCTTTAACCTTCTCAGGTGCTATCTCCTCTGAAGAAATAATTAAGTATGCACATAGGATCAGTGCAAGTAATGCCGTGTGTGCCCCACTGACCTGGGTTCCAGGTAAAACACTTGTCTTTTATACTAGATGTATGTGGTTTACAAAATCCTTAGGTGTCTGTATACACAAATAGATTTAAATGTAGAATGTATTTATCCTTAGAAACATCAGCTAATAAAGATATTTTTCACATCTTTAATGACTTATAAATAAAGAAATATGCCATGGGTTTATAAATTTTGTTTTCTACAAAGTCATTGGTACTAGAGACTGCTTCTTTCCTTTTTAAAAATAAGTTAATAATTTTTTAAAGTACAGGTTAATATGTGATGCTGCTAATGCAGTGGATTTATATGCCTATAAAACCCAGGCTGGCCAGCAGCCAACTCTTGAGAGCCATTAGGATTTCCACAGAGAATACAACCTAACAAACAGACAACACTCTTTTTTTTTTTTTTTTTTTTTTTTTTTTTTGCGGTTCCGGGGATTGAACGCAGGGGCGTTCTGCCTCCGCGCTACGCCCCCGGCCCTATTTTTTAATGCTTTATTTTTGAAACTGGGTCTCACGAAGTTGCAGAGGGCCTCACTAGATAGAGAGAGAGAGAGAGAGAGAGAGAGAGAGAGAGAGAGATAGAGAGATAGAGATAGATCGATCCATCCATCCATCGATCGATCTCGCATGCGCGCTGAGGCTGGCCGCGAACCCGGATCCTCCGGTCTCCGCCTCCCAAAGTACTGGGATTACAAGCATGCACCACCACGCCCGGCACAAACAGACAACACTCTTAAGTGCTACATTTAGACAGCGCACTCAGCACCCACCAGCAAACACTCAACCTGGAAAGAGCTGGAACGATTAGGAACAGCATAGAGTAACCAGCTGCAACTATATTGGCAGTGGGTAAAATGTGAGATAGGAGACCTAAGGTGGAGGTGGAGTGGCAGTGTCCTTGGAGGAATGAGAGAGCGTTATCAAAACCATGAAGGGGAGTACAGTGGTGGTGGGGGGGGGTAATCTGGAGGGGATAAGAAACATTACCAAAAAGTTGTTCCAGCTGGGCGTGGTGGCGCACGCTTGTAATCCCAGTACTTTGGGAGGCGGAGACTGGAGGATCCGGGTTCACGGCCAGCCTCAGCTCGCTCTCTCTCTCTCTCGCTGTCTTCCTGTCTCTTTCCCCCCCCCCTCTCTCTCTCTCTCTCTCTCTCTGTCTGTCTGTCTGTCTGTCTACCTAGTGAGGCCCTCTGCAACTTCGTGAGACCCGGTTTCAAAATAAAGTATAAAAAAAATTAGGGCCCGGGGGTATAGCGCGGAGGTAGAACTCCCCTGGGTTCAATCCC
>PVJS01049300.1:0-14711 GCA_004027185.1 Glis glis | reverse complement strand
CTCCCTCCCTCCTTTCCTTCCATCCATCCATCCATCCATCCATCCATCCATCCATTAAGTAACCTCTTCCATTTACTCAAGTAAAGAAGCAAAGCATTATGCATAATCTTAGAACTTGTTTTAAAAAAGACAGTGTTTCTAAATCTTTAGGTGGACAATCTGCAAACACTTGACTCTGATTCAGGTGACCCAGAGGATGCAGTTTCAAAAACACTGAAATAAAAGGAAGGAATAGTAACTTCTTTGGCCATATGTAGTTGTTTAATATGGACTCATAACTGGGAAAGGCATACCTGGTGAGTATAGTATTTATAGTTAGAGAAGATTACATGACCAGGTATGTCCTGTTACCTTCAGTATGTCCTTAAATTTGCATTTCTATGAAACCATTCCTTAAGATAAAAGATAAAGTTATTACCATCCTGCATAAAAGGCCAGGCTGTTAATAGGAACACCACCTTTCCCCACCCCTGAAAAACACTGTCATTTTAGGAATAAGCAAAAGTCAAGCATTAGAGTTATGTTCAGAGTAGATAGTGCAGATGTTGTTAATCCTTTTGATATATTTGACTTCGAATTTTCTTATTTAATTACTTGAAGCTACCTGCACTTAAAAAGTCTGTTTTCCTCCTTGTCAAGAAATATCAGGTGTCTTTTCATGGCTGAGAAATAATATGATAAAGTGAAAAGTGAGTGGTTCTCTAAATTGGTTATACATTAACTCGCCTGAATCCCAAAAAGCCTTAAAAAAAAGGCACCTTCTTATTGGTCACATCCCATACTTACTAAGCAGTCTCTTTTTGGGGGTTAGTTACAAAGCTTTGTGTGGGGTCCCGCTGTAGCCAGTCTGCCTGTTCCTATGCCCCAAAGGAGATGTGGATTTTGGTGTTTGTACATATATTTCTTCCCCAAAGATGGAAGGCTTCTTTGAGAACAAAATACATACTTAAATGACATCTTTATCATCTATTTTTCTACTCTATTAAATTAAGGTTTTGTACACAGTTGGAACTCACTAATTCTTTATTAAATAATTTCATTGGCCCCTTGGTGGGGATGGTGAAAACGAAGGCTTCCTTGATGCTCTAATTTGAATCTTTTTTGTTGTAATTGCTATTCCCTAGGATGGAAAGAAGAAGTTTGACAAGGAGAGTGAAAAATACTATTCTATTCTTGACAAGCATTTGAATTTGTCTGCAAAGAAAAAGGAATCTCATTTGCAAGAGGTAAGCTTTTCCAATTGAAATGTGGAAAAGGCATTAACATTAAGTCATGTAAAGTCAAAAATTTCAGACAGAAGTATTTCAAAATCTACTTTTTAATAAAATGACAATAACAATAGCTAACTTAGTTGAGCTCACCATAGATGGATACTTTAGACACATTATGACATTTAATATTAATGGCTCCAAGTGAAAGATTACCATTTCTTTCAACAGTGAGAAAAGTTGAAACAAGCCATTTCCTTTTCTTCTTTTTAGACATAATTTAAAGAGGCAGAGCCTATCAAGTTCATGTTATGACCTCTTTATATTAAACTTGAAATACCTGTGACATTGCTTTTATAGCTTTACTTCAGAATGGGGGGGTTATACAACTGTTTATTTTAAGATCTCAATTATTTCAGATCAACTTTATTTAACAACAAATGAGCAGGAATATTTTATTAACATATACTCATGCTGGTAGTCTACTTCTTCCCTTTGTTTGAAATATGTTACATTTTATTCTTCTCATTGGTATTGTTGTAAGTAATAAAATCAAGAGTCGTCCTGTAAGCTGGGCGTGGTGGTGCATGCCTGTAATCTTAGTACTCTGGATGCTGAGACAGGAAGATTGCAGGTTCAAGGCCAACCTCAGCAGCTGAGCAAGGCCCGCCTCAGCAGCTGAGCAAGGCCCTCAGCACTTAGGGAGGAGACCCTTTTTCAAAGTCAAAAATTTTAAAAAATGGACAGGGGTGTATCTCGGAGGTAGAATGCCTCTGGGTCCAATCTCTTTAAAAAAAAATAGGCCTTTAATAGGGACTAATGCAGAGATGGAGCACTGGCATCTTAAAAGCCATGAAACCGTGAAGCACCACCTGGACATTCCTCCAGCTTGCTGTGGAGTGAGCTGTGCATGGGGAGCTGAGGTAGTTCACCCACATCACCACCTCTGCCCAGAGCCTTACAGGCAAAATGTATCATCTTGGTCCTTCTCCCAGCAAAGCCTCCTCCCTTTCTGAATTGCTTTTCAAATTCAACCCACTCTTCTGCTTTCCTTATCCCTTTGCTTAATTCCCATACTTTCCTAAGTCATGCTTGACAGGTTAGAGTATGACAAAGTTTCCGCAGAATCAGAAAGGACTAGTAATGTTATTTTGGCATCTGATTCCTTTTTTTCCCAAAAGCTTATGTTCTCATTGAGAACATCCAATTTCTTCATTTAGAGCTAATGAATATTGGGAGGTTTTCTTCTGTTTAAAATTTACACATGAGTTCATTATAATCTATGCCTTCGATTATTAACACATGATATTTAAAAAGCATAATTCAACATACAATTGTGTGCTTAGGGAAAGGTTTCATGTTAAAGTGAAATGGAAGACAGTCTGACATTAAGAAAAACTAGATTCCATTTTAAATTCCTTGGACATATTTTATCTTGTGAGGATTTGATGCTGCATGTTGTAATTTAATATTCTGGTTACATGTTGCAAATGTTTTAAATACTATTTCTTTTTATACATTGCACTAGAATAAACCTTAAGGGGAAGGAGGTTATAGTATAGATGTGGAAGGAGGCTCCCAAATTGTCAACAGCACACCATTCTCTGCCATGCCAAGGAAAATGGCCTGGTGCCATTTTAAAAATTGACTGCCTTAAAATCAAGGCAGTAGATCAAGGTTTGTAGAGACCCTAAAATCAAGGTTTGTTGAGACCCTATAGAACTTTAGGTTCTTGGTAAATATGGGAGGCCACCCTTAGACAAGACGCTGCTTAAACCATGCCAAGAAAATGATAACTTTATCCTAGTTTTAAAGACCTTTAGAGGATAAGTTTCAATTTTCCCTGATAACTTAGCTCAATATTTAATAATTTCCTCACTAGTAGCCCTCAGTCCCTTAGGCTATGCTATATTAGAATATTTGATCTGTATGTAGTTAGAGGCTGGAAGAGATAATAACATTGTTAGTAATGTCCTTCTCTCTGTCTTACTCCACAAACACACAAACCGGCCTGCACTTTTTTGCCGGAGGTGCAGCCTCTCACAGAACACAACTTAAATTGTGTTTTAGCAGCTCCCTAGGGTGTATAATGTAGACAAAGAAAAATAGGGCTTGGAAGATGTATTGCCCCTGCCCATTCAGAAATCCGATCTGTTGTAGGGAGATGCTGCCACAAATGTATTTAATTCTGTGACATGGCATTAAATGTCATCTGTTCCTTTCCAGAGCAGCTTCTGTCAGCACCAAGCTTATTAGTTTGTTCTCACAAAGACTCCTCTGTGCCTTCTCACCTGCGCAGCTGTCTCCTTATTCATTTTGCTCTTAGAAAATAAGTGGCCGACCATTTCCAGCATTGAATTGAAAGTTCATCTGTGTCTACAAAGTTCCAGGGCCGTCACTTAGATAGGTGATGGGAGTAAACAGCTGGAGAATTGGAAACAACTTGTCAAGATTACAGGCTTTATAGTGGATGAAAAGAAATAAAATTTGATATGTGAATGAGCAATTGCTTTTTAAGGATCAAATAAAAGGAACAGATCATAAGAGAAGTATAGAAAGACCCAAATGCATAAAACATCTATTTCAAAAGACATTAAGCCAAATCAAATGGTAAAGCATTAGAGAATTTGTACAACAGATGATACAGAGTTACTGTCTCTTATATATAAAAAGCATTTGCAAATCAGTTGGAAAAATGAGCTAAGAATATAAGAGGGAGTTGATCAAAGAGGAAATAAAAACTATAATGAATATTGTCACATGTATTAAATAATGAAAACTAATAAGATGTCACTTTTAGTATATTAAAATATAATATCAATTCATAGAGACATGATAAACAGCATACATTTGTTCTTTTGTTTGGAACATTAAAATATTTAATCATTCTTGAGGTAAATTTGACATCGTTTTTCAACAAACATGAGATGTACCAGATAGTTGAGATGATTTCTGTTGATAGGAATTTACCCCAAAGCAATGATCAGACACGACCATAAAAAATGTGTATATATTATATACATATACATATTATTCATAATGCAAAAAAATTAGAAACAACTGAAATGACACAAAAGAATAATTGGAGTAAATATACCAATATCATGTATCCAAAAATGGAAAGTGACATAGCCATTAAAAGTTGTGTTTGAATCCTAAGTGTTGTGTCACATGCCTCCAATCCCAGTACTTGTGAGGCTGTGACAGGAGGATTGCAGGTTTGAGGCCAGCACATGGTAACTTAATGAAACCCTGTTTCAAAATAAAAAAATAAAAAGGACTGGGGGGGGTGTAGCTCCTCTGAGCTACTAGGGACTAGGGACTACTAACACACACACACACACACACACACACACACACACACACGTTGTATTTGGAAAAATCATAGAAAGACATTGGAAATATTTTATTTTCTTTGTTTAATAAACAAGTTTTGAACCAGAATATACAGTAATATCGTGGGCTTTTTTTAGAAGTAGGTTTGTGTGTGTGTTACAAATCAAAATATTAACAATAGGGTTGTAATTCTTATCTTTGAATTTCTGTTATAGTAATGAATAATGATTAAACACAATAATAAATATTTATTACATTTATAGTTAGAAGTAAAAGTAAAGGGAAAATTTGATTCTTTTTAGAAATCCAGATTTTGCTTTTCCACTTTTCACTAAATACCCTTTGACAGACTCTTACTCCCGCCCCGCTCCAATGAAGCAAACCCTTGAGTTTCAGTTCTTCTATCTCTGTTCTTATCCTGCAGTGTGTGTCCTCGACATCATTCCTTCTTCTTTATTGCCCGCAGTATCTCCCAGGTCACAATCTTGGTACACCTGGTCAGTTTGTACTGCCCAAATCACCATGACCCTGGAGTACAACTTCCAGTGACACATGTGAAATCTTACACATCACCATCTTTCCCAAATTTGCTCCAATTTCTCATTTCCTTAATTATCTGTTAATACTGGTATTATTTCCTTTGTCAAAGTTATCTTTGACTTTTCCCTTGCTTCTCACACCCACATCTTTAAACTAACTGTTCTTGTGCACCAGAAATCTTTACCATTATCAAATAAGAAATCTTCTCACATTCACGTGCGCCCAACTCGATCACTTAATCAACATATTCTATACTGTCCTCACCTTCATGTTCTCGAAATGCAGCTTAGATCTTGTCAGCATCTTCCAACAGGTTTTTCACTGTTTATATGATGTAATCTACCGTTTTTTTTTTCTCCCTTACCTGTCATTTCTAATTATCCCAAACCAAACATTCAGTCACAAACTTTGGGTCAACTTAAGAATAACTTCTGATTTCCTGATTTCATGCCTTCACTCAAACTCTGTCATTCTTCTCTGCCTACTGTAAAACCTCCCCATTCTTCAGAGTCCACCTTAGATCTTTTCCCCTCCAGGATGATTTAACAAATATCTTGTGAGGCTCCCCCCACCCCATTTTGAATCAAGTTAGCTTGTTGTTAAAATTTAGGGAAGAATTTAGGTATCTGCAGAAGCAGATGGTTTTCTTATTAAATTAACTTGGTTTCTTACTTTATGGGTGTAAACAACAGTATACTACCTGTTGTTCTGGCATAATAATTGCTAGTGTTCCCTTTTAGTTTTAAACTATCACAGTTCAAATGATAAATCATAATAGTACCCTACTAATCCAGTAGAAAATAAGTAATACCAGTTGCTACCAGGTTAATAATCAAGTGTTTGCTAGTGAACCACACAGTCACTTTATGTACTAAAGGAACTTGTCCTAAGGAATGAAGCTACCGTGTTCCTTAAGCACTCTACACTCTGGATGACCTTTCAGAGAAGCTGTGGTATACTGAATTTCAGTTGTCCAGATGGAAGAGTTTGTAAAACATCTATAACATCTATAATTGGCATTTGGCAAGAATCATTATTTCTCTTTAATCCCTTTTTTGCCTCCCCCCAACCTGTGCATGGCAACTAATTTTCCAAAGAAATGACATCAGGCTCTTGTGTCAGAGGTCCCCTGAGACTCCCACCAGGGATGGTGATTTCCTAGGAGAACTCACAGGATGCAGTGTACAGTCACACTCATGGCTGTGATTTATTACAGTAATAGTATAGAAAGAAAACTCAGCTAAGGGGAAAGGTGCATAGAGAAAAGTCTAAGGGAAAGCAGGTGCAATCCTCCAAGAGTCCTCTGTCAGAGGAGACATATAGGATATACTTAATTCCCCCAGCAATGAGTTCTGACAACACATGTGAAATGTTGGCTTACCAAGGAGACTCTGCTCAAAGTTTTGATTGGAGGAATATCACAAATACACCTTCTGCCTGGCAATACCCAAAGTTTGGGGTCTTACAAAGAAAGGCATAAGCCATATTGTACATACAAACAATTAGGCACATGAGCCATTCTTATCAGTTAGTGAACCCTACCAAATTCACATTCTCAGACATGAGCCATGGGCTGACCTTGTAAGCAGACCTTTCAAAAGATAATAGCATTCAGGCCTGATAAAGTGACTCTTCGCACAACCTGTTGATTAGAAACAATCACTTTAGAAATAAAAACTAATATCCTAGTTTCCTTTATGTGCCAGGCAGCATAATCAATAACATCATCTTTGAAAGTGAATAAAATCTTCAAAATTACCTGTGGAATAGAATGTTGCCTCGGAAACTGAAAATAGTCTTGCATCCCTGTGCTGCCTCATGTACTTAAGCTTGCTCCAGAAAGCCCATTTTTATTCCTCTTTCCAAATCCTGCATTCAGTGATATGGGATTTGTTCTTTGAAACTGGCCATTTGGGAAATATTTACACCACAGAAACCAGCAAATAACTGCATATCAGGCTTTTTCTCCCTAGAATGCCAGTAGTTAAAGATGTACTATATCACCACCTATCTCTCATTACTAACTTAATTCATTCTTATATATAGTGTATTCCCATCAGTGATGGTGAGAAAAAAAGAGATATGACTTATGTGGGACTCTTATTTTCTTTTTGTTGGTACCTCTATCTTTCCTAAACAGTCTTTGAGAGGTGAAAGTTTTTAATTCAAATATTCTACCTGATTTATGTGTCTTTCACAAATATTAGGTTGAAAACTTGGAATCTTTAACTTTTTTCTTGCATTGTACAATTTTATTTTTAATATACTTTTATTGGTACATTGTGATTATACATCATAATGAGGTTCAGAGTGATAGAAACACACATACACACATTTGATATGTTTCCTTAAATCCCAAGTGAGTTGCTCATAATATTGGGTTATTTATAATTATAGAATAAATGTGTAATAAGTATGTAATTATTTTTCAAAGGGCTCCAAATGAAGTCTTATGCTACTATGATGTCCAGCCCAAGAAACTTAATTTTATCTTTATTTTTTAGCTTTTGTTTGTGAAATTACCATTGTAAATAGCTTCAAAGTAATTTTCTCTTCCCAAATTATTAATGAATATTTGATGTTCAGAAGAGCTCATTTTTTTCATCTACTTTAGTCATCTTGGCTGGTGGTTTGGAATGTGAAACTGGGCAAGAAATATAAATCATGTCTCTGGTCTGAACCAAAGTCACTTTTTAAGAGTGCATCTGAGAATGGTAGTGGGCATTAAAAAGAGAGGAGAAGCAAAGTCAAAAAGAAAATGAAACCATCTCACTAACACTCTCCCACACTTTATCAATAGAACCTTATTGCAACCAGAAAGAATAAATGTGCCTGAGAATGATGGAGCAGGATTCATAAGGTTAAAGCCTTTGATAGTTTATTTATTTAGGCTCTGCTACCATACTATCTTTCCAAGATTTTACCTAATGATGTAGCCCACCTGCTTAATATTCTCAGATGCTTCTCCCACTATTAAAATCCAGATTTGTTATGCAGTGTCCAAGATCTTCCATAGTGTGATGCCAACCTCACCTTCCCCTGTATTTACTTTGTTGCCAACCCCTGTTAGACTCTTTCATGCCTCTTTTTGTACTTTTTCAGGAGAATGACTCCTGCCTTATCTTTATCTTTTTTGAGAGTTCACTGTCTTTGTTCATCTTAACATTCAACTTAAACACCACCATATTCTGCTAGAGTTTAGTGTCTTCTATGAACCCATAGATTTTCATATGCATTTAACTGCTTTGCAACATTCTACTATAATTTTTTAAATACATTTAGTTCACTTTTTCATCAATGTGACAAAATCCCTGGCAAGAACAACTTAGAGGAGGAAAAGTTTATTTTGCTCATGGTTTCAGAGGTTCAGTCCATAGTGGACCAGCTCCAAGGCAGAGGCATCATGGCAGCAGGGTGTGGCAGAGGAAAACTGCTCATGACAGCAGCTGGAAACAGAGAGAAAAACAGGCAGTAAGCAGGGACAGATACAGTCTCCAAGCCTCTCTCCTAGTGACCCACCTCCTACAGCCACACCCCACCAACCTATAATTCCTACCCAGTAAACCCATTCAAATGATTAATCCATCAATGTATCTATCCATTGATGAGATCAGAGATATGATTCAATTATTTCACCTCTGAACATTTTTGCATTGCCAATACATTAGCTTTTCCAGGGGACAATCTATATCTAAACCCAAACCTACCTCTTATCAATTTTACTGCAGTAATTTTCACTTAATTTGCTGATTTGCTTTAGCTCATTATATCATACTGTTGTATGCTATGTGTCTCTGGGTGTTTCTCAAATCCATGTACTACAAGCTCTTATGAGCAAGGACTATATTCAGAGAGATACTAGAACTTTTTGCAGAAGTTAGTTTTCAATGAAGACTTTGGAGTAATATATAAATCGGAATATATAAATTGGATCCTTCTCTAAGTAGAACCATCAATCTGTAATCACTCCCTGTGTCATGCTTTGCCTGTTTTTCATTCTTTAGGCAGATACACAGATTGACCGAGAACATCAAAACTTCTATGAAGCATCATTAGAATATGTCTTTAAAATTCAAGAAGTTCAGGAAAAGAAGAAATTTGAATTTGTTGAGCCGGTAAGTGTAGTTTCCCTGTAAAATAATAGTCTCAAAACAATCTGTGGGGGAAAAAAAAAACCCTTTACAGTGATTTTCTATTGAAAATTAAGTTCGATAAAAATAAAAGGAGGGGAGTTAGGAGGGATGAATAGTTGGAGCACAGGGCATCGTTAGGGCAGTGAAGTCTTCTGTATGATACTGTAATGTGGATGAATTTGTCATAAGCCATAGCATGGACAGTACAAGAAGTGCTCCCTAATGTCAACTATGGATTCAGCTAGTAATAATGTATGAGTATTGGGTCATCATTTGTAACAAATCTATCACAGAAATGCAAGACATTAATAATAAACTATGCATGTGGGGAAGTACAGGGGGTGGGCAAACAGGTGGGTTGGGAGGGTATAGGAGAACCCTCTCTCTGTATTTTTCCTTCCATTTTTTTGGTAAATTTGAAATTGTTCCAGGAATAAAGTATATTAATTTTAAAATTAAAAAATGATGTACATTAGCTGTACATGAATGAATACACCTCACCAGTAAAGTAACCATTTACTAAACCTGTAGGTAAAGGGAGAAAATCTAAGGCCATCTTTCTTGCCATCTTTCTTGTTCCATGTCTCCTTTTTATGTACCTAGGATCTTCCTGACTTTTCCTATGAAGTCATTTATTTTCCTAAGCTAGTGTAAAAAGTAATGGATTGTTTAATGTAAGCTGCATTGCAGAAAAGAACAGGTGGTTGGATTTTACAGGCTTACTTCATTTTGTTAGCATTTTTAAAAAGTGATACCCTAATATATTACAATATTGCTTAAATAAGCATTTTTGTAAGGTGGCATCTATGATGAATCAAGGTATGAGTCTTCTGATATGCATATGTCTCCATTCCTATGAGATAAAAAGACAGGATTGATAAATGCACACATAATCAACTATCTAACTTCAGCCATTCTTTTCTTCCTATGTCAGTCTTTAAAATATCCATTTAAAATAAAAACGAGCCAGGCATGGTGGTGCATGCTTGTAATCCCAGTACATTGGAGGCTGAGACAGGAGGATTACAGGTTCACAGCCAGCCTCAGCAACTTAGGCCCTCCACAACTTAGTGAGACCCTGTTTCAAAATAAAGAATAAAATAGGGCTAGGGGTGTAGCTTGGAGGTAGAATGTCCCTGGGTTCAATCCCCAGTAATACCCTGTTCCTACTCTAAGGAAGAGGAGAGTGAGAAGGGAAGAGATGACAATATTTTAAAATGTGTTCAACGTAAGTCATAATGGGAACCCACCAGTCATGTCCTATAGATAATAAGAAGCTGAGAAAGAGCAGAGCCTATGGAAAATATTGGACTTCTGCTTCCAGGACTTTTGCTTTGCTGGAACCACCTGACTGTCCTGTAAACCAAGCATTTGGCACGGCTGTAAGACCAGTCCCGGAGCGGGAAGGATTAAGGTCCTACTGGCCACAACTCAGGCTCAGGATTTTACTTACTCCTTTTTTGGGGATAACAGACTTAAGTCCAAATTCTGTTTGGCAAACAGCTAAGTCCTTGAATCCCTTAGAATGAATTGGTACTTTATGTGGTAGACCCTTTAAGGATCTGATTAAACCTCATATGATTTAGGGGGTCTTGTGAAGCTCATTGAGAGTTTGTGGACAACTAGTCAAACAACCCATATTCGAGTCCACTGCTTATGGTTCTTGGTCCCCTTCCCATTGACTAGATGCCCCAGGATCCCACCATGAATTTTATTTTTTTCAAGAGGGAGGGGAGAGATTGGTTCTGGTGATTGAACCCAGGAGCACTCCAACACTGAGCTATACCCCTAGCCCTTTTTATTTCTTATTTTGAGACAGGGTCTCACTAAGTTAATGTACATTGGCCTTGAATCTGAGATTCTCCTGTCTTAGCCTCCCAAGTACTGGGATTACAGGTGTGTACCACCACATCCAGCTCCACCATGATTTTTAAAGCCATACTTCTTTTATTTATTTATTTATATTTATTTTTTATTGG
This sequence comes from Glis glis, assembly GCA_004027185.1. Classification (NCBI taxonomy): domain Eukaryota; kingdom Metazoa; phylum Chordata; class Mammalia; order Rodentia; family Gliridae; genus Glis; species Glis glis. Next base: position 3,515 of record PVJS01049300.1, on the reverse strand, counting down.
TGTATTGCAATCGTACATCTTGATGAGGTTCACAGTGGTAGAGGCATACATGCACACATCACTCATTTAGTCCTCCCCCAATTCCCACCCCATTCCCTCCCCCTTCCCTCCTTCACCTATTCAGCATAGTGATTGACTTTGGTAAGTTTGTGTATGTACATCATGTGCATCAGGGTATTTCCCTCTTCCCTTCTCCCATCTCCCTCCGTTAGGTTGCCTTCTTCACTCATCTAAGGTTTCTCCTCCTTTGTCTGGAGTCCCTCCTATGTCCCATTTTCTCCCTAGCTTCCACATATTAGGGAGAACATCTGACTTTTCACTTTTTGTGACTGACTAGTCTCACTTAGCATAATGTTCTCCAATTCCATCCATTTCCCTGCAAATGACATAATTTTGTTCTTTTTATGACTGAGTAAAATTTCCTTGTGTATATATCCCATAGTTTTGTAATCTCTTCATTGTTGATGAACATCTTGGCTGGTTCCCTAGTTTGGCAATTGCAAATTGTGCAGCTATAAACATAGATATGCATGTATTAGTCTGGTAGTTTGGTTTCCATTCTTTTGGGTAGATACCCAGAAGTGGTATTGCTGGGTCATATGGTAGGTTCATTCCCATTCTTCTGAGGATCCTTCACACTGTTTTCCAAAGTGGTTGCACTAATATGCAATCCCACCAATGGAAAACTTTCCCTAGTACCTACCTCCTGGTGTTTCTGAAGTTGAGCTCTTTACCAAACCCTCAGACCCCAGTATTCTGACAGTTTTCCTGCATGTTGTGTTTCTTCCTGAGTTCCCATTTCCTTCAGTCACTGCTCATTTGCTGTGCTGGTATCCCTCCTCACACCTGGAATGAACTTTTCACATCTGTATGCATTTCTCCCTCCTGGAGAGCGACATGGAGGTAGCCCATTTCCCTGTCTAACTATCTTTATAGCTCATTCTGTCTGGGAACAGTGAACTAGACCATTCTATAAGATGACATCAGATGTATGAAGAGAGGATTACAAAATCATTTGCTCACAGGTGGCAGAAGGAATGATAAGAATTTAGGAACTCCTGTGAAAATACATGCAGGGAAGTGGAAGCTGTCCTTTATTTGAAATCTGTTTTCTCCCTTCCTTCTACCTTATCCCAAACTGTGACGTTCCAATAAGTCTTCTGTATCACATGCCTTTTCTATGACACCACAATCAAAACTGCTGTAAGATTTGTCCTTCCACAAGTATTTTCTTGGCTGCTGTATTTTTCCTACTAGAACGTCTGGCCAAACCAAACAGTACTGCTGGTTTAGTCTTGTCTTCATTTCTGGCCTCAAGGTGTCATAAGTGGAATTTTACTTAATCTCCACTGTGACAATGAGAAGACTATAAATGGGGCCAATGAAATGTGAACATGCATGTTGATTTTATGCATTTACAAAATATGTTGGAAGGGGAAAGTTTGTAAATTTTCAAAACAAAGCTCCAAGGAGCGATAAAAATATAAACACAGGAAGACACTTTAATATATTTACAGTTATGATTCTGTACAAATCCAATTCCTATTTGTATTACTGTTGCAAATTGCAGAAATTTAGCAGTCTGTTCTAGTGTTTGCCCAGATTAATTTAACAAATAAGCATTGAAGTAAAGCAAACACCCTAGGGATGGAACCCATCTCCTGCAGATCATAAAACACCATGTAGAAAATACAAATAGGGGATGGTGATTCACATTAAGTAGCATTCTTACTTTATGATGATACATTTGAGATAATTTTATATTATTTCAGTTAATACCAATTGATGGATACTTTTTGAGTATTATGAATAATGCTGCTATAAACATCATATATAAACTCTTGGGTAGATGTTTTTGTCTCTTTTTTTATGGTACTGGGGATTGAACCCAGGGCATTCTACCTCCCAGTTACATCCCCAGCCCTTTTTTACTTTTTGTTGCAAAACAGGGTCTCACTAGGTTGCTAACAGCCTTGCTACATTGCTGAGGTTGTCCTCGAACAGAACCTGCGATTCTCCTGTCTCAGCCTCCCAAGTCCTAGGATTACAAGTGTGCACCACCACGCCTGGCTTTTGACTCCATTGAAGTAGAATTACTGAATCACATGATACTTTTATTTTTAATCATTAGAGGAACACTAGACTTTGTTTTTGAAAATACCCACACCATTTTACATTCCTCCCAGTGGTGTGTGAGGGCTGCAGTTTCTCCACCTCCTGGCCAGCACTTGCTCCTAACTCACTTTCCAAGTCTAGTCGTCCTGAGGAGGGTGGAGCCCTAGCTCACTGATTTTGATTTGTTTTCAGAGATCTTGTCAGGTATTTACTGACATTTATATTTCTTCTATGGAGAAATGTCTATTCATATTCTTTGCCTATTTTTAAACTGGGGCAGTTGTCTTTTTTATTATTGAGACTTCTTTATATATTTTAGATAAAAGTCCCTCATCAGATTCACAAGTATTTGCTACCATTCTGTAGGTTTTCCTTTAATTGTCTTGATAGTGTACATTGAAGCACAGGGCTTTTAATTTTGATAAAGTCAAGTTGGTCTATTTTTATGTGTTTGTTTATACTTTGGATGTCATGTCGAAGAGTCCATTGCCAAATACAAGATCACAAAGCTTTTTTTCCAATGTTTTCTAAGTGTTTTATAGTTTAAATACTAAATTTAGGCCTTTGATCCATCTTTAGTTTATTTTTGCCTGTGATTTAAGTAGGGGTCAAACTTCATTCATTTACATGTGATTATCTGGTTGTCCCAGCATAATTTGTTGAAAAGACTATTCTTTCTCTATTGTATGGTCTTAGCAGTCTTGTTTCTTTTTTAAGTTGACTGAGGATGTGTGGGTCTATTTCTAAACTTTTACTTCTATTCCATTGATTAATGTCCTTGTGCCAGTATCACACTGTGTTTATTACTGTTGAGTTGTATTAAATTTTGAAATCGAGCAGTGTGAGTCTTCCTACTTTTTTTAAGATGATTTTGACTGGTTAGTGTATTTTGCAATTTCATATGACTTTTAGAATCAGCATGTCAGTTACTACAGAGAGGTTAGCTGGAGTTCTGATAGGCATTGTATTGAATCTCCATGTCAATTTTGGAGATTATTGCCATCTTAATAGTAAGTTCTCCGATCCATGAATACATTTTCCATTTATTTGAACCTTCTTTAATTTCTTTATGCAATGATTGATAGTTTTGAGAATATAAGTTTTTGTACTTCTTTTGTTCAGTTAATTTCTAAGCATTTTATTCCTTGTAAAGCTATTGTAAATGGAATTCTCTTAATTTCATTTTCAGATTGTTCATTGCAAAGCATATGGAAATTCAATAGACTTTTGTATATTGATCTTTGGATCTTGTAACCTTGGTGAACTTGTTTATTATTTGTACTAGTTTTGTAGTAGATTCCTTAGGATTTACATATACAAGATCATGGCATTTGCATATAGTTTGCTATTTTATTTTTAGTCTGGATGCTTCTTATTGCGTGTGTGTGTGTGTGTGTGTG
>PVJS01049299.1:0-14712 GCA_004027185.1 Glis glis | reverse complement strand
ACCTAGGAGTCATGTCCCCTAGGTGGGTGAGGTCACTTGCACCTCCTGGATCGAAGAACAATCAAGTCTCTCCTCAGATAGCCTTCAGCTATAGAAATGTATAGCACTTTTAATAAGTCTTAATTGTCCTGTTTGGCAAAGCTTATACCTCTTAAGGCTGTGTTTGCTTCTATGAGCCTGAAGCCAAAGAAATGGCTCCCGACAACTATACATACTATGTATAGTATGTATACATACTGTGTATGTGTATGTTACTATTACTATGAACTACATTATGATGTGAGACTATAATGAACCAATAAAATTATAAAAATAAAATAGAAAAAATAAAAATTGCATATCTCTCTTTACCTACTTGCCCAACCTAAGCCCTTAGCAACAACTAATCTATTATCCATTTCTATGTTTTTGTCATTTCAAAACTATCATAAAAATGAAATCATATAGTACATAAACTTTTGGAACTGGCTTTTTTATTCAGCATAATTCCTTGGAAATTATGATCTATGATCTATGTTGTTGAGTGCACCAACAGTTTTTTCTTTCTTATTGCTAAATAGTATTCCATGGTGTAGGCATACCACAGTTTGTTTAACCATTCACTCAGAGAAGGATATCTGGAGTTTTTCTGGTTTAAGGCTATTAGAGATAATAAATCTTTTTGTATGAACAAAATATCCATTTTTCTTTGATAAAGGGCTGAGAGTGGAATTTTGGGTCACATGGTGTGAGGCCAAAGTACAGCCATGACAGGCTGTGCTTCTAAAGAAACTAGGCTAGTCCCAAGTTTCTGTTTCTCAGAACAATGGTAGGGCCTTCTTTGCTTTTAAACCAATAGTCCCCAACTTCGTTCTCACAGAAACTACTGCCCGGTGGGGCCTATCAGAACAATGGTAGGGCCTAAACCAATAGTTCCAAGAGATGTTCTCACGGAAACCACCGCTTGGTGGGGCCTATCAGAACAATGGTGAAAAGTCCCTAACTTCCTCAGGTGTGACGAGCCAATCAGTGAACTCCAAATACCCCTAACTGTTGCCAACTGTATATGTAACCAAAATGTATAAAAGCCTGAGTAATCTAGAGCTCGGGGTCTGAGGTCAATATTCCACTGTGCTGGATGAGACTTGGACCCTAGCTCGAGCTAGTTAATAAAGTTCCTTTGCTTTTGCATTATCGATTGGTGGAACTGGTCTCTCACTTCTCCGAACACTTGAACCCGCAACCTTACAATGGTAATTAGATATTTAGTATTATATGAAACTGACTTATTGCTTTTCATGGTGGCTGTATCATTTATTTTATTTCATTTTATCATTCCCATTAGGAATATATAGATGATCTAGTTTCTCTGCTCTTCATTCATATTTTGTGTTGTTTTGTGTTCTTTTTAACCATTCTGATAGATACCTAGTGATATCTCATTGTGGGTTTAATTTGCATTTCCCTAATGGTTAGTGATTTTTAATTTCTTTTGATGTGTTTATTTACCATATGTGTATTCTCTCTGGTAAATATCTGTTCATTTTTCCCTCAATTTACTACTTAGATTGTATTTTTAAAAATGTACTATTGAGTTTTAGGAGTTCTTTACAGATTCCAGATATTAGTCTTTGAACATATAGCTTACAAATATTTTCTCTTTGTCTATGCTTGTCTTTCATTCTTTTAACTGGATTTTAAAAATAAGCAAATGTTTTACATTTTGATAAAATCCAATTCATCAATTTTTTCTTATTATACTTTGGTTGCAAGTTTAAAAGCACATTGATTAGCCCCAGATCCTAAGGATTGTCTATGTTTTTTTCTGAAAGCTTTATAATTTTACATTTAACATTTAAGTCTGTGATTACCAAATTAATTTTTATAAGGTGTAATATTCTCTTTTTTTGCACTTTTGGATATCCAACTATTCCAGCACAATTTTTTAAACAGCTGTTCTTCCTCCATTCAATATTTTTGTGCACATCTGTGAAAAATTAGTTGGATATATTTATATGAATTTATTGAAAGGTTTTTCATTCTATGATCTGTGTCAATTCAAAAATCTGTCCATTCTATAGTCTGGGTATATTGATCTGTGTGATCATCCCTCTGTCAATATCATACCATCTTGATTACTTTGGATTTATAGCAATCCTTCATATCTGCTACAATGATTTCTCCTATTTTATTCTTTTTATCAAGATTATTTTACTTGTTCTAGGACATGTGCATTTCCATATACCTTTTAGAAAAAGTATGTCTAGGTTTATAAAAACTTTGCTACCTTTTGAAATATACAATATGTTATTGTCATCTATGGTCACCCTACTGTGTGATAGAACACCTGAACTTTCTACTGCTCTAACTGTAACTTGGTAACCATCAATCAACCTTTCCCATCCTTCCCTTCCCACCTACTTTCAGTAGCCTTGGGTAATGATCATTCTATTGTAAGCTGCTAGTTGATCACTTTCTTAGAATCCACACATAAGTGAGATTATGCAGTACTTGCCTTTCTTGTCTGGTTTATTTCACTTAATATAATAATACCCAGTTCTATCCATGTTGTTGGAAATGACAAGATTTTACTGTAAATGAATGAATACTATTTCATTGTGTATATGTCCCACATTTTCTTTATACATTTATAAGTTGATAAACACTTAGGTTGTTTCCATTTCTTGTCTATTGTGAACAGAGCTTTAGTAAACATGGAGGATGACAGATTTAATTTATGAAATTTTGAACTTACAATGGGCTTATCAGAACATAATCTCATCCTATTTCCAGAAGCATCTATATTTAAGGCATTCATATTTAATATAATCATTAATATGTTAAGAGTTTTTTGTCATTTGTTTTTTTCTTCTCTGCTCCTCTATTTCTCTTTTCTTGTCTTACTATGAGTAATTTGTGGGTTTCCATTTAGCTTTTTCAATGTTGCTTTTTAGTGTACCATTTACACAGTTCTCTGAGTGGTTTTCTTTCTATAATAAAATATACATGTAACTTATCACAGCCTACTTGTATCAATGGTCTAGGATTGTGAGATAAATATTAGAATTTACTTCCATTTAGACCACAGGATCTTCCACTATTAAATATAATTGTTTCACATTTTTTCTGCCTTGTGCCTTGGTTACTACAACAGATAATTTAAACATTTTTTGCTTCATCCATCAAATATTATTTTAGAAACTCATAATAAAAATGTAATTTAACATATTTAACTCTACCTTTGCTTATTCTTTTGTTCTTCTTTCTGTTCTATACTTTTAAGGATTCTCCTGTTATCACTTCTTTTCTTTTAGGAGGGCTTCCTCCAGCCATTTTTTACAGTTAGTTCTTTTGGTGAAAAATTTTCTTTGTTTTGCTTTGTAGGAGAATTTTTATGCCAAAATATAGTTTTGCCAGATATAGAATTTGTGGTCAGCAAATTTTCCCTCATCCCTTGGAGAACATTGTGCCAAATTCTACTGGCCTGCGTAGTTTCAAATAAGAAATCCACTGTCATTAGGATTGGTGTTCTTCTATATCTTAATTGTTTTTTCATTGCTTTTAAGACTTTCTCTTTGTTTTTAGTTTTCAAAAGTTTAATTATAACATGTGTTGGCAAGTATTTCTTCATATTTATCCTACTTGGGTTTCACTCAGCTTCTTGAAACTGTAGGATAGTTTTTCACCACATTTAGGAAGTTTTTGTCTATTTTTTGAGTAGTCTATATTAGTCTCACATTTTTCTCCTCTATGTCTGAGACTCTAATAATATAAATATTTGGAGTTTTTTGTTTGTTCGTTTTTTTCACACACGCCCTGATGCTCTGTTCATTTTCTTTGTAGGCTACTTTCTTTTTGGTGTTTAGGTTTAGTAAGTTATATTATGTTCTCTCATGTTCACTATTTCCATCTTCTTTCTTCTCCATTATACTATTGTGTTTATTCTACACTATAAACAAACTTTTGTTATTTTATTTTTCAGTTTTATATTTCCTTTTATGTCAACTTAATATAACTGACATTTCTTTGCTGGGTTTTCTACTTTTTAATTTATTGCTAGGGGATTCATAATTACTTGTCAAGCTGCTTTAATATCTTTGTCAAATAATTCCAACATTTGGTTCACCTCGATATTGGTGTCAGTTGACTTTCAGTTATCATTTATATTGTGATCTAGCCGATTCTTTGTATGAATAGTGATTTTCAATTACATCCTGAACATTTTGGATATTCTGTTAGGTGACTATCCTATTTATATCTTCGATGTTAGCAGGCAATCACCCTATTTAGATGTAATGTATAGGATCTAACCTACTTTTGTGGGCTGTGCTCCAGTGAAAATTCTGGTTTCTGAGTCTTGCAGAATTATTGTGGTCTGCTTCATTCTTATTCACTTGAACTCTTGCTGGATCACTGCTAGCCCTGCTTCTTGAGATACGATGCACTTCTCTAGGATTTCCACTGTTGGATGGGATTTGGGGTGAATGGAAACCCATGGAAAATGGAAATATATTCTCTGATCTGTTCTCTGACCACTCAGTGCCATTGAGTTTTCCAATCTGTCTCTGGTAGTTTTTTTTTCAAAGGTAGAAAGCATCTACTTGAGCCACCTTCTGCCACAGGGAAGAGGGCCAGAAGTAGTAGAGTACAAGTGGTGCATTGCTACCAGTTGCAGGCCTAGTTTACCTCCTGTTTCTGGGTAGAAGCCTGGGAGATAATGGGCCTGCTGGTACCACTAATGTGGGTAGAGGGACTTGCCTGCTGCTTGTGGCTGTGGGGTGTGGAATGGGTCAATCAGGTTGGTATACACCAATGGTGTTGTATCAGACAGATGGGGATGCTTCTACCACTGGGCATGGGTCTCCCTGCTAAGTCCCTGCTGACCTTTCCCTTTCCCAATATTCAGCCAAAGAAATGTATATGGGAAATCAAAAGAAAACTGAAGGAATTCACTACTGTATCAGTCTTCAAGTCCTTAGGAAAATTTTCTTTCCACCTTTCAGAGGCCTTTGTGATTGTTTAATTACTTCTAAGGCATGTAGTTGTTTGAAGGGAAGAAGGATAGAAAAGTGAAGCTCTACTATCTTGTCCTAGATATTTTTTGGCTAGACTTAAAAAATCAGACTAGCCTTGAAGGTGATGGACAGTTAGAAGATTAGAAGTTAGAAGCTGAGTTTTTTTTTCTTCTTCTACCAATGTGTTATTTAGATAACTGATTGGCTTTCACCCAGTTGGGAGAGCTATCCAATGTGATAGACCTGGTAGTTAAAGAATAAAAGTAATGGAGACAATGAGAAAAATCCCTGAGATGATCTAGTCTAACATCCTCATTTATAGTTGAATAAAGAAAAATTCCTTTAAGAAGAAATTTACTGACATGCCAAGTCCTAAAACTGTAATTTAAGCTTTCTGATCTCAGTCTAACTTTTTTTTTCATCAAAGCATGCCATCCCTTTGGTTGCTTTCCAAAATGATTATATCTACCCATATTAACATATTTATCAATAAATATTTATTCTATATGACAAATACTAATGAAATGGTGGTTACCATATTTTGGGTTCAATTCTTGATACATGTATACAGTAATGAAGACGTGGTGTAAAACTTTCTTTCTCATGGAACTTACATTCAAGTGGGAGGAGACAGACACTATGAATCACATGGTAAAATGTGTGTGGGGGGAGCCCGCAAGGTGGGTAGGGACAAAAAGTGTGCAGGGGTATGGCAATTATGTGTGCTTTTCCATCAGGAAGGACTACACTAAAAAATATAGCCCATCATGGCTCCAAAGGCAAAGACAGAGTCTAACTTACATCTTTTAAATCATTTCATTAATGTTAACCAACAAATCTCAGGTGCTGCCATTGATGACTATACCCTAATGTTATTCAAACTCCAGTTATGAAATCACAGCAGCAGCAACCCCAGTAAACCTAAATAAACACAAACCTTATAAGTTACAGCAGTATCTGAAAATTATAGTTCACAGCTGGGCCCAATCTCACCACCCCTTTTCTTAGGTATTGTCTACTGCTGCTTTCATGTTATAACAGCAGAGTTGAGTAGATGTCAGGGAGACTTCATGGCCCGCAAAGCTAAAAATATCAACTATTCAGCCTTTTTCAGAAAAAAAAAAAAAATTGCTGACCTTACCAGAGATGAAAGTAAGCTTCATTCATTAACTTAGTCATTCAATAATTCAATAATCATTTTTTTACTTTACAACAAATCTACTTAATAATTCATGTGGCAGATAATTTCATGTGTATTTCAACAAATAACAAATATTATCACTGGCTTAGGTAAATCACTTTTAATAACAAATTTAATTTTAAAATATTTAGCACTATTCTGAAAGGCATAATTTTACAAGTAATATAAGGTAACTACAGACAAAATTGCTCAATGAACCTTTACTTTAGTTTTAGCTGAGCACTGTGTCCTAAAGGATGAATTGTACAATGCACATGGTAAGAGTATTGGTGTCTTAAATCTATACATATTGAACAAATGAAACTTAATCCTGACATATCGATCAACATTTATTGAGCCCTCGAGACATTGTTGAGACAATGTTAGGTGTTTTCAAAGGAACAGAAAAACACCAGGGAGAGGAAGTGATTGAGTCTACCTGATCTAAAGAGATAGAGTTGTAAAAGGAATAAATATAATTCAGGGAGAAAGTGAAGGAATTAAAAATAGAAAAAGAATAATGGAGGGAAAGTTCTGTTTTGTTTGTAAATGATTGATGACACAGACTTTTGTATAATAAAATAGTGTGACCTAGTGCTAACAGTATGACAGGGCTTCCCAAGAAGGTCATTTTAACTGTCACCATTATAATCCAGCTGTTTCATTCTGCAGGGTGATCTGCTTTAATTCTTTCAGAGCTACTGTTTTGGAAGCGGTGATAGAGATTTTCCATCCACTTGGTGTCTGTCAGACGGGAATACAAACACTTTGTTTAACATTTTTTTTTCTTGGTTTCATTTTGTTTTTCAAGATATAAGGCAAAGGTCATGTTGCTGACACCAGTAAGGTCTAACCATCTTAAATTAAAGCATACTGTGCACTATAAGGTTGAAGTCTGAGCTATCATCCTTGCATCAAATGAACCCTAAGTGGTCACATACCATAGAGTAATCTCTTTCCCTGAGGCCATACAGACCTGAAATGGTATCTCAATCATCTCTAAACATTATTATGTATTCTGACAAAACCTCCAACATTGGAAATCATGGGTTTCTGATATTGACCCAATATAAAAAATAGTCAAATAAACTTACCCATGTTTATTAAACCATATCACCCTCCAAAAATGAAGAATAAATGGATAATAGTTGAAATGATAAAAGAGAATAATTTTACATTTCAATTGCACCTAATCTAATTCAAGTCTTGATAGTCAACAGAAAAAACAACAAAACATTTTTATCACCTAGAACCTGCAAATGGAGCAGCAATGAAAAGCACAAAGAATGCTCATATAACTCACCAAAATGATTGTCATGTTATTAATTTTTTCTTTTTAGAATAAAGAATTTAAGCAAATTTATAAGCATTTCCATTACTTTCTATTTTTTCTATTATTTTGTGGTACATGGGATTGAAACCAGGGGCATTCTACCTCTGAGCTACACTCCCAGTCCAATTTTATTTTTTAATTTTGAAACAGGATCTCATTAAGTTTCTGAGGGCCTCATCAAGTTGCTGAGGCTGACCCCCAACCTGGGATCATCCTGTCTTTGCCTTCCAAGTACTGGGACTACAGTCATGTGCCACCATGCCCTGCTAGTTATAAGCATTTTCAAGCATTAAGAAAGTATAGCAAGTAATAGAGCAACCATTTATATTACTTACCAACCTGTTCTGCTGATTCAATATTTTGCCATATTTGCATCAGATCCACAAAAATCTTTATACATATATTTTTATGTTTTTATTGGTGCATTGTAGTCTCACATCACAATGAGTATCAGTTTGGTGTTAACATACATGCACACAGCTCTTGATGTCCCTCCCCCCCCTCCCCCCCCCACATGTAGCACTGAGAATGATGTTGGTATAATCTCATATGTACACATTGTTTATGATAGTAATTCCATAGATTCACTTCTTTCTTGCCCTTCCCCTTCCTTGTACCCTTTCCCTTGCACCACTGAGGGTTCTCTGTTGTCATTGGAGTCCCTTTTGTGTCCCCATTATTCCCTAGGTTGCGCATATTAATGAAAACATAATTCACTATTCAGTGTTTATCCTTCCCTATTCTCTCTTCTCTGCCTCTTCAGATAATTACTATCATGAATCACTTCAGGATCACTTCAGGATATATATATATATATATATATATATATATATATATATACATATAGTTAACTATACTATATATACATATAGTTATACATATATATACATATAGTTACATATAACTATACATATAGTTATATACATATAGTTATACTATACTATATATATATATATATATATATATATAGTTCAGTATATATAGTTCAGGGCATGCTACCCCATAATAAGGCACCTTGGACTTCTCCATCTAACTCTAAGTTTGCATTTACAAATAGTTATTCATCATCTTTCCTTGATGTCATCAAGTATCTCAAACATATTTCTGAAACTCAGTTCTATTCACTTTTAATCATTTTCTCCCCTTGCTTTCACTATCTCAAATTAAAGGCTATACAATCCTTTGTTGAAGTAAAAAATCTTTATTTCATCTTTAATTTTTTTTGGCATTGGGGATTGAACCTCCAAGCTACACCCCAAGCCCTAATTTTTATTCTTTATTTTGAGACAGGGTCTCACTAAGTAGCTGAGGCTGGCTGTGAACCTGCAATCCTCCTGTCTCAGCCTCCCAAGTACTGGGATTACAAGTGTGCACCACCACGCCTGGCTTGATCTTTAATTTTTTATCGCAGGCCCCATATGTAGTCTTGAGGTAACCTTATTGTTTCTACCTTCAAAATATTTTTTTTTCCTCTGGACATAGTAGCACATACTTGTAATTCCAGTACTTGGGAAGGTAAGATATGAGGGTTGCAGGTTTGAGGCCAGACTCAATAACTTAGCAAGACCCTGTTTCAAAATAAAGAAGAAAAGCAGCTGGGTCATAGCTCAGAGGCAGAATGCCCCTGGGTACAAGGTCCCAGTTCTACATACACACACTAAATTTTTTCTTAAATTCTACTTTTCCAACCTGATATAAGCCACCATCTTCTCTCTTTTGAATTATTGCAATAGTCCCTAATTAATCTCTCTTTCTGCCTCACTTCTTTCCAATCTACTTTGAACACATAACCTAAAGTAGCTATTAAAAAAAAAATAAAAATAAAAGGTCTACTTATTCTATAGGACTGGTTTATATCTCCTTTGTTCACGGTATGTCCCCCATATCAAGAACAGTGTCTGGGAATAGATTAATGCACACTTGTGTACTCTTCTAAAGGAAGACTGTCTATTGGAAGTTTTGAGTGTAGATTTCTCCAAAGACTTCTGGTCTGGTTTCTTCTAAATGTCCTTGAATTTTAAGGCTGAAGAAATCTCCTTTCCTTCTTTTGTTCTCCCCTCTCTCTCTTCCTGCCTTCCTCCTTCCCTCCTGTCCTTCTTCCTTCCTCTTTTTAGCAAGGTTGGACCTTTCTAGAAGTTATAAGGAGTCTAGAAGTTTTGTGGGAAATCTGAGTGTTTCACTAAGTTGCTGAGGCAGGCCTTCAGCCTGCGATCCTCCTATCTCCATTTTCCAAGTACTAGAATTACAGGTGTGCATCACCACACCCAACTTCTTGAGAGTTCTTTACATGAAAAGGTGTTGAATTTTATCAAATGCTTTTTCTGTACCTATTGATTGATCATATATTTTATTATTTATTCTGTTAATGCTTTATAAGTTTGGATATTCTTGTGTCTCTGCAATATAGCCAACTTGACCATGGTATCATGTGACCTTTGAGTCATGGTGCTGTCTTTTGCTCTAAAGGTCTCAGCCATGAGCTTAGTGATAGGAGAGAAAGATATTTTTCATTTTCTATTTTAGCTATGAAAATGCTGTCCACACTGTACGTCTAAGGACAAACATAATAATATAGGTACACATACGAGGCAGGATACTTTTTATTGTGCATGATGGAAACTCAAACCAAATTAGCACAAATCAAAAGGGAAATGATGTACTTTCACATTTGCAAATCCAGAGTTAGATCTGACTTCAAGCATAGCAGAACTCAAGGGCCAAAATACAATTTTTTAAAAATGTGTTACCCTTATCTTTCACTGCAGATTGGTTTTATCTCATGATTGGGGACTTAGTAGTGATGATTGCTTCAAGTAACATTTATTTTTTTTCCAGATTGTAACCCAAGTGGAAAGAACTTTATTTTTCAAAGCCCAAAGTGGAAAACCAAGAAAAGAATTCAATTGTCTGCATACAGGTCATTTTTGGACCACTGTGATGTTCAGGTGAATGTGGCACACTGTGAGTGGGGGACAGCACTGGAAGTCAGGAAGAGGGACATAATGGGGAGAGAATCTTAAAGAGCTGATAGACAACATCTTCTACAGCCTATGTAAGTAAGTTCAACTTGTAATAATTATATTTCTCATTCGTCAAGAGTCTAACCCGTTAGTTAAGTTTCTTCTTGATCTGCAATTTTCGGAGTTTGATGGTAAGCTTTGTCTTGACAGCACCAGACATGTTTGAAATGTGAAGAAATGAATCAGATATGTGATATATTTTATTCTTCTGAAAACTCATTTTTGTTTGCAGACAACTTCTTAATCTCAAGATAACTTCTAAAAGCACATTCTGTTTTTGGCATTTGCTGTGTCTATTGCTTCCCTGGAAATGTTCTCATTCTTTCTCTTTCATGTTTCCTCTTTGCTTGTCATCTTACTCATTTTCTATTTTGAAAGCTTTTGCTCCACAAGGTCACTAAGTGATTTTAGAAGTGTGTTAGTAAAGGATTTAATTTTCCAAATGTAAATGGAGCTCAAGACTGCCTTTGTAATTGGTTTATTTTGCTTCTGTTCTTTCTAGCCACATCCTGACTCCATATGTGCCACACAGTTATGGGTGTTAGTGATGTCATGAACTACAAACTGAAATGTTGGCAGCAATACAAAGAAAGAACTAGTCCTTAAATATACCTTGAATGTATTTGCAGTTGCTAAACTAATATTTGGTAGGTGATTTGAGATCTAAAACTATAAAATATATTTATTTATGAGTGGACTCGTTTGACCTGTAATTTGCCTTATATTAAAAAAATAGCCAGGCGTGGTGGCGCACGCTTGTAATCCCAGTACTTGGGAGGCTGAGACCGGAGGATTCGGGTTCGCAGCCAGCCTCAGCTACTTAGTGAGGCCCTCTGCAACTTAGCGAGACCCTGTTTCAAGAAAAAGAATAAAAAATAGGGCTGGGGGTGTAGCTTGGAAGTAGAATGCCCCTGGGTTCAATCCCCAGTACCACAAAAAATAAAATAAAATAAAGGTAATGTGCAAATGAATTCAGATATTTCATGGTGGCAATTTAAGTCAGAAAAATATTTTGCACTGTCTGGATGAGTTCTACCATATTGTGAAATTTGAGGTTCTTAGTTCTGTTTTCAAGACAAAAAAGAACTTGAATGATGTAACATATTTAAGAGTTTAAGATGGTATAAGTGGAAATATACTTTGAACAATATAAAATTTTGGCTACATATGTATGGAAGTGGTTCTTCCTCAGAAATACTAGCAGAAATACATATGGAGAGGATTGTAGTAGAAACCAAGAAGACCCCCTTTGGACAAAAACAAATGCAAAGTCACAGCCTGGGTGGCCCAGACCCTCACGTTAGCAATGCCATTTATCCCAGGATAAATCAATACCATCGTAAAAACTGGCCAAATAGGAAGGACAATGCAATTAAAATGCTGTCCACACTGCACTTCTGAAGGACAGTACTATGGTTCCATGTCCTAAATTTTTACTTACTTATAATAAATACAATGTCTTTGAATAGTTCTGCAGTGGGCCAGGCTTTTAGCTTTACAAACCTCAACTAGTTTTTTCCTTATAACAACTCTGGTTTAGGTCTAAGTGGAGAGATGACCTGAGACAGAAAATGTGTAAGAAATTTTCCCTCACAGATTTACATATATGTTTGAAAGACTAAGTTATTAAACTAGGATTCTCATTTCAAAGCAGAGACTTTAAGTATTAAACAACATGTTCATTGTTTTAATGACATCTATAAAGTCTTTATCTATGAGTTTGATAAGAAGCCCAAATATTTCACATTCATGATACTTAGCTGCTGGAATCTGCATTAGCTACTGGAATCCTATTTGAAAATACACTTTTTACAACAAATAATTTGAAACACAGCAGCCTTATCTCCATTCAAACAAGTTACAACTGGCCCAGTCCTTCCTTAGGCAAATTAATAAAAACTAACGAGAAAAGTGGTTAAAATGTCAGAGAGGGTCAAAAGACAGCTGAACAAAAGATCAAGCAGCAACTCAGAACTGGCTGTGGTTTCCTGTTCAGCACATTAGAATGTGGATTATCTCCTTGGAACAGTTAATGGGATGGAAATTGCATATAAGACTTCTTTGCATCTATAAAATGAAGCTCAACAATGCGGTCTTGTACAAAAAATAGACAGTGAGAATGTGATAAAAGAAATACTTTGACAGATCAGCTAAACATCACGTACAACTGAAGGAGAAAGATTTAATGTATATAAAGAGATTTCAGCTCTGGCACTAATGGACCACAGTTGTGAGTTAAGAAGCATCTAATCCATGTGATATTCTGATCTGTGATGGAAGACATTTATGGAAGGAATGAACATTGGACTTCATCTTCCAATCTGCCATTCAGTTAGGAAGGGAGGAAATTATTTGGCATCTGAATAGAATCAAGGCAGTAAAGAAAGGAAGCAAGACTAATATTATCCAAATACAGAGAAACAGCAATTCAAAAGCTATAGACTGAAATAGCCCATTGACAGTAGAGTTGTTCTGTAATGAGAATCAACCTTCATATTAGGGTGTCCAAGAGGTCAGAGAGGCCTACCCCAGGTCCAAACATCTTGATTTATAAATGAGTGAGCATAATAGTTTAATGAAAAAAACTGAAACTATCCTATTGCTATATGTAACTGGATGATTATTAGCCTTGTTTTCTTTCTTTAAAGAATGGGCAAGATAATGATATGTTACAATTTATGGGAATGTTGTAATTTACATTTATATTCAAGGGTTGCTTTCTAACATGCCTCTCTCTTAAAGGCTCCCTTAGCCTTTCACTAGTAAAAATAAACAAAAGAGAAGAGAAGAAGTACTTGTTTTATGATTGGAGCAATCAACGCTCAACCAGTTTTCTATTCATGATATGAAAGGCTCTGGATAGAGAGAAAGAAATTGCAGATTATACATAATATTCCATGCACCAATCTGCATTTTACATATACACGTAGTTCTTCCTTCCTTTCAGCTTTATGCTTATCTGTTATTATAGAGAAAGATCTTGGAGGGGAATTTAGTATCAGTAATTACACTCTTGAAGAGTTGGAGTATTGGTCAAGTAAGGCTAGATCTTATATTTCCATTTGATTGCACAATGAGTGCTTTCTAACAAAATTATCACAGTAATGTTGATAATATTTTATTTCTATGAGTGACAATTGCAAGATGGGCCAAGAGAGAAGAGAGAAAAGAAATAAAATAATTTTTGATGCTTTTGCAAACTTTCTGTTTTATTTTTGAAATCTATCTTTGTCTTGGTCTCATGTACGAAGTGAACATACTTTGTAACCAGTATAGAGAAGTGACTCCCTATGTGATAAATCATGTGTACAGTACTTTATCATTTCATTTTCAGCATAATTACATTAAATACTATAATAGTGGCTGGATAGTACAAAGAGTAAGACTCCTTCATTCAGAGGCTGTAGAGAAGAGGAGGGACCAGTAAATGAGACTGAGAAGTAGTGACCATGAAGGAAGTAGGAAAACC
Source organism: Glis glis (assembly GCA_004027185.1). NCBI lineage: Eukaryota > Metazoa > Chordata > Mammalia > Rodentia > Gliridae > Glis > Glis glis. The sequence goes on along the minus strand of PVJS01049299.1, from coordinate 716 downwards.
ATAAGGATAAACACCCAATGAAGAAGTTGTTTGGAAGATTGAAAGATCCACCAAGTCTACAAGGCTGTCAGCAGGCAAAGTAACAATAAATAACATTCAAATTAGGATTCTTTAAGAATGAAATTAGACTTTATTGGGTAAACCAGGAAACAAGCAAAAGTAAACCAGTGCTTTTCAGGGCACATCAGATTACTGATAGGACAATAAGAAGAGGATTGGGGAGTTATTTTTTGTTTGTTTTGTTTTTTGGGGGGTGGTGGGGATTGAACTCAGAGGTATACTACCTCCAAGCTGTACTCCCAGCCCTATTTTTTATTCTTTATTTTGAAACAAGTTCTTACTAAGTTGCAGAGGACCTCACTAAGTAGCTGAAGCTGGTCATGAACCTGCGATCCTCCTGTCTCAGCCTCCCAAGTACTGAGATTACAAGTGTGCGCCACCACACCTGACTAATTACTCTTAAATCTAACAGTATGGAGCAGTACCAGAATGGTGACAGAATTGAGCACTTGACTTAAATTGACTTTAAAGAGAGGTCAAGACTTTTGAAATTATACTATTAGGCAACTTTTTAGAATAACTATTCAGAAATGGTTGCTGAAGAAATCAAATTATAGATGAAGTAAAGAAAAGAGAATGTTTATATTTATGTAAAATGAGAGAATTGACAATGTGTGTGTGTGTGTGTGTGTGTGTGTGTGTGTGTGTGTGTGTGA
>PVJS01049297.1:0-14712 GCA_004027185.1 Glis glis | reverse complement strand
TTACGTTGCATAGGTAGGGTAACTAAAAGTTCAAAATAAATGGACAAACTATGTGATATGCCCAGTCACAGGTACACAGAAAGCCTAACAATTCAATACTAAGGCCAGGGCTACTTAAGATTACAACTAAGCACTGAGGTTGAAATAAAAATTAACTTGTCATTTCCTTAATGCCTCATTAACAGCAGCATACTACCTATCAGAATTTAGAGAAAACTTGGCCGCTGAGCATCATTATACAGTGATCTTTAAAAACACTCACCTTCAAGTGACTACATTCTACGTTACACAGAGAACACAAATGTGGAAATATTCTTGGAGACGCTGCATAATAATCATTCATCATAGAAGGAGTTGGGAGTCTCTTCATCTTCTGGACATCAGCATGTGAAAACTTTGGTAGCCATGATGCTTTCACAATCCCAAAGGGAGACTCAATGGGAATGTCAGTGTCTGATTGGTAATTCTTTTTACTTCCTCTCGATCCAACATGTACATTGGATGAATTAATCACAGGTTTATGTGGGATCCGCTCTTGCTGGCTTACAGCTGAAATTAATTCAGATGAAAAAGGTTGCTGGTTCATAGATGGAGGAATCAAAGACTGACTCATTGTCTGGCTAACTGTTTGGCTAATAGATTGGCTGATGAATTTCATGGGTTCAAGGACTGACTGTCCTGAAATGTGTAAGCCTGATATCTTGGTTCCACTCTCGACTGGGAAAAAAGACTGGTTATTGGAGGACTCACTGGGGAAGTCCATCTGACGAAACACATCTTCAACAGGAAACATAGAATTACACATCACATTTGGAGTGGGAACAGATGCAGAAATGCTCGGCTGTGACCGAAATTCATTCTTGACCTCATCTGTTGGAATTTCAGGATCATAAATACGTACTTCAAGTGGATCTTCTGTGTAGCCATATTTGCTTGCATGCCCATAATCAATCACATTACTTGAAACTGCTTCACTACCAAGTGTTTCTTTATTTCTGCTCTGAGAAGGTAAATTAGGTAATCGGCGCCCCATTTTTCGCATTCTTATATCCCTCAAAATTAATGGCATATTTTCAGGAGTTAGCTGTTCATCAGGATAGCGACTAAGTTCTTCTAGATCTTCATTAGATAATCCAAAACTTGCTAAGATACTTGAGGCACTCTCTTTTGTATAGCGGCTTTGTACTTTAGGATTCTGCTCTGTAACCTGTGTTACAGAACTCTGTTTCACTCCCACTGACGCAGCTATATGAGGCTCATCATCCCATCGGCTACCATGAGGCTTCCCCTTCTTTTGTTGTGCTTCATGAAAATCCAACTTTTCTTTGGTCAATCTTGGATCAGTTCGGTGTTGAGTTACCTGAACACTCATTCTCTGTGGTCCCATGTTCTGATAAGATTCATGGCCAGCAAATCTGTGTGGAATTCCACGAGCTCTCCCTGCTGGGTAAAATCTTGGAAGACCCATAGATCCAGGCCTCATAAATGGTCCTGGAGGCCTCATCCCAGAAGGGTTAGGTGCTCGTGGCCTTTGAAGTGGAAAGTTCCCTCGAGGATTAAACCTGGGTCTCGACATGGCTACTTTCAAGAATGCCTGATTTAATAAAGTATAAGGTGGTGTTGAACCATGTGAGGCAACGGCATTCAGCTGCTGAAGCGCCAACTGAGTCTTAATCTGAGCAAAGTGCAAAGGAGATGGGCCCAACAGAAGTGGGTTTGCAATGCCCAGGTTCAAGGAATTCACAAGTGGTGCGAAATTTTCCAAGAATAACACAAAGCTGAAAGTTAAAACACAAATATTAGATCATTTTAACTCAAACTACTTCATGAAGTGGGTTCTACAGCCAGTGTAAAACATTTTGAAATAAAGCCATGAAACCATTCTGCATTTCAAATACTTTTAGAAAAGGGCTTACAAGGATTTTTAATTTTCCCTAAGACCTCTTCTTTCCCGAATCCAGAGTACAAACCCCAAACCTCAAGCCAGAGTTCCTGTATATTGTGTTGAACTGGGTGCTGTCCTAGGTACTGAGAGGTAATTACAACGCCTTTTAAATAATCTTGAAAAATACAGTGGATTTATTTCATCCTTTAATACTAGGGGAGGGATGAAGGCACTAAAATACTTAGAAACATACACATAACTTAATATGTATGTAATCACAGGTACAATGAAAGTAACAACTGTAACTTTAAAGTTTTATAAGACCTATTTTCTGTAAGACACATTCTTTCTTGGAAGCAGCCTTCACATCTAATAAACTCCACCCAACAATTAAACTATACTATGTTCCTGTTATTAAGCAACTGTTTCTCATAAGGTAAAAATTTGTTGCCAATAACTTGAGTACAGAGTCTAACAAAGCAGATGCAATAGCATGGAACTGGTTATAACATATAATATGTAACAAAACTAGTCACCCTTCTCTTGAATTCGTTCTACAGTGAGAACAAAGACTTAATATATGGTTAATAACAATAATTTTATTTATTTAATTTTTTTGCTGTACTGGGGATTGAACCCAGGGGCATTTTAACTCTGAGCTACACCCCCAGCCCTATTTTTTATTCTTTATTTTTTGAAACAGGGTCTCACTAAGTTGCTGAGGGCCTCACTAAGTGGCTGAGGCTGGCCGCAAACCCAGATCCTCCAGTCTCAGGCTCCCAAGTACTGGGACTACAAGCATGTGCCACCATGTCCGGCTCAATAATGGTCTTTACAGAGCATTGCCCATGTGTCAGTTAATATTCTAAGCACTCTGCATGGATTGAGTAATTTAGTCCTCACAACTCCCTGAGATATGTAGTTTTACAAAGGAGGACACTAAGGCAAAGAGAGGATAAACAACCAACAAACCAGTGCCTGTGCCAGTGCTCATATTTGCATTCAAGGTGATTTGGTCCCATAATCCATGTTCTTAATGACTAACAGATGTGTGCAAGACAATCTTGCAGTCCCCAGGTATTGTAGTAGTTAAACCTGAGTTGCTGACCAGCCATCTGAATGCTGCACTACCCAATCCAACCAATTTCAGAGAGAAATAGTATTTTAGCTATAGTTCAGGACCAAGGTCAGCAGCCACATAACTTGCCTTCCCTCTTCCAGTTTTTCCTTCTGTTTTGTTTTGTTTAAAGCCTATTCTATCCCTAAATCCCTACTTTTATACCTGATGTGCAATGTGAGATCTTAAGGCATCTATGCCTGCCAATGGAAAGCCACACAATGGATCCTATTTGCTGGTCATCACTTTCTGGTTCTTTATAAATAATGTTAGTAAAATGCTAATTTAGCTGGGAAATGGGCTTTATCTGGTTAACACTCTCCCAACCATTTTGTATGTTACCAACACATATTTGAAACAGGACATTTTTACTACATTGCTCTTGTCCAAAAACCCAAGAGTATCTCATTCACCTCAATTCTTGACTTTATGTTTAAGGTCCAACCAATCTAGCCAATCTCTTCCTTTCTAATTTTCCCAGAGACTTGTTTCATCTAGGCTTGTGCTCCTATCCTTCTCTTCCCATCTCCCTATCAAAACAAGCAAACAAAACAACCTTACCCTGGACACTGACTTATTTGAATTTACTCATCCTTCAAGGTTACCTCCATTAAATCTTCCTTGACCACCAATGCCAAGTGAGTCTTCCAACCTTTCTTGATTATTGCTTGCACTTCTTTTTTGTGTGTGTGTGTGTGTGGTACCGGGGATGGAACCCAGGGGCATTCTACCTCTGAGCTACACTCCCAGCCCTATTTCTTATTCTTTATTTTGAAACAGGGTCTCACTAAGTTGCGGAGGGCCTCACTAAGTACCTGAGGCTGGCTGCAAACCTGTGATCCTCCTGTCTCAGCCTCCCAAGTACTGGGATTACAAGCGTGTGCCACCACGCCCGGCCTGCTTGCACTTCTTGACTCACCTTTTACTATCTTGTGTTTTTGTGCTCATATGCATGGTCTTTTCCAACAGTCTAGTGTCAACTAAAACTAAATGTTCATTGTTAAGACTCATCACCGAAGCACATAAACCCTACTCCTACTCAGAAGATCCTCAAATACTTGTTAAACTATCTGAATGATCACATCAAAAGTCCTCATTATTAACATAGATTATTTTCAAGTTCTAATGAAACACAAAAATACAACAAAGGTTACACAAGCTTCTAATTCACCAGATACAAGCAGCAGACAAAAGTTCACTTAACAATGATTTTTTTTTTTTTTGCAGTACCAGGGATTGAACCCAGGGGCATTCTACCTCCGAGCTACAACCCCGGCCCTATTTTTTATCCTTTATTTTGAAACCGGGTCTCACGAAGTTGCGGAGGGCCTCACTAAGTAGCTGAGGCTGGCCACAAACCCGAATCCTCCGGTCTCCGCCTCCCAAGTACTGTGATTACAAGTGTGCGCCACCATGCCCGGCTTCACTTAACAATGATACCCAAATACACTGTAAGAAAAATGTTGCTAACAAACTGTAGGTCTTTTTAAACAATCACAATTCATATGAATCTGTGCCACCTTCTACATAATAAAATTAGTTTCAAAAACAACTGTCTTTACTTAATCCTTAAAAATAATCACTGCTTTTACCTAAGCATTTTGTCATCTAGTTACTCAAAATCTGCACAATTTTCTCCATTTCTACCACTGACTTACACTAATATAATACATTTACAGAACTTCAGAGCACCCTCTTACAAACTGTATTCTGAGCCAGGCGTGGTGGCGCACGCTTGTAATCCCAGTACTTTGGGAGGCGGAGACCGGAGGATCCGGGTTCGCGGCCAGCCTCAGCTCGCGTGCTCGCGAGCGCGCGCGCTGTCTCTCTCTCTCTCTCTCTCTCTCTCTCTCTCTCTACCTAGTGAGGCCCTCCGCAACTTCGTGAGACCCGGTTTCAAAATAAAGCATAAAAAAATAGGGCCGGGGGTGTAGCGCGGAGGTAGAACGCCCCTGCATTCAATTCCCGGTACCGCAAAAAAAAAAAAACTGTATTCTGCAGAAACCTCTAAGAATTAGGTTATGCCACAACAAAGAAAATAAAGTCTTTGCCTTTTGAAGATGACACTGATAAATCCTGAAAACAATATGACAAGAAAATGGAACCCGGCATAAAGAATGAACCAAAAAGACAAGGATAAATTTGGCATTAACACCTGGAAAACAACCAAATTAAGAGAGATATTATAAAGTCTTTTTCATTTAACTGCAGGAGTTCTGGTCATAAAGAGGTTTGTTCACCCAGAGGAATGTAAGATAGCCAACTTATAAAATCACTATACTCTGAGCTCCTAATTATTACCTCCTTTGAAAACAACTGCAATTAAATAGTATTAACCCCTTAAAATTTTTATTCCTAGTCATATAAATAATATATGCTCATTATAGAAAATAAAAAGTAATTATCAGCCGGGCATGGTGGTGCACACCTGTAATCCCAGTACTTGGGAGGCCAAGACAGGAGGATTGCAGGTTCACGGCCAGCCTCAGCAACTTAGTGAGGCCCTCCACAATTCAGTGAGACCCTGTTTCAAAATAAAAAATAAAATAGGGCTGGGGTGTAGCTCAGAGATAGAATGCCCCTGGGTTCAATCCCTAGTACCACACACACACACCAAAAAAAGTAAGTACCAATAAAACCATCACCCAAAACTGGTCATGGTGGTATATGACCATAGTCCCAGCTACTTGGGAGAATGAGGCAGGAGACTCTCTTGAGCCCAGGAATCTGAGGCCAGCCTGGGCAACATCGCAAGATTCCCTTTCAAAAATAAATAAAACCATCTCTCAGAGTAAACTAATATTCTGGTATAGTTTCTTTTAGCGTTGTATATGTGTATGCATATGATGGGGGAGGGAGTAACACCAAACATTATTTTACAGAATTAGAACTATGCCATTTGCTATTTTCTTTCTTATTTACTTGTTTATTTATGCAGTGCTGAAAATCAAACCCAGGGCCTACAGCATGCTAGGCAAGCGCCCTACCACTGAGCTCCATCCCCAACCTTTTGCTTCTTTCCAACTGGCATATTTTCTTGTATTTAATATTTCAAAAACAGGATATTTAATGGTCACAAAATATTTAAACTTTTATTTTAGTAAGTAGCAGTTAAAAACTCTTCAATGTTCTTTTAAGAACAAAAACATACCACTGTAAAATAAGAATTCAACATAATGACAATCATAAATATTGTAGCAGAAACTTGAGTTCTTGAGACAAGCATGAAGAGATGGCTTGATAGATTAAAAAGATACCACCATTAGATCCCATGAGGCGCTCTGAGATGTCCACTATCATGGACAATCAAGAACTGCCTATTATCTTGATGTAGTCTTTCAGAAGGAAGGAAGACCATCATTTTCTTTACAGGTAATAGAAGACCTAAAATCTCTTAGAATCCAAAACCACCATCAAAAATTAGCCAGATCATGATGACTCCAATGGATTCATAATGAAAAGATTTATATAAAATCCTACACTTGGATTTCATAGCACTTCATGGTTTACAAAGCACTTTAATACCCATCATCCCATTTGAATTTCACAACTACCAGGAGAGCAAAAGAATCCCAGCATAAACTTTAAAGATTAAGTAAAACTTTAGAACACAGCTAGGAAGCAACATGATCATAACAGAACTACATTTCTCCTCAGTGTTCATTTCATGCAATACCCCAGATATATAAAACATAAATTTACTTTATAGCTTTTTTCTAATTATAAAAAAGTAATATATGTTTTTTGCCTGCCCCTTACCACAATAACAATAATGCTAAGGAAAAATCACCCTATGACAAGCAGAAAGGAATTAAAGGTTTCCTATAAATTTACCACAAAGGGAAGAATACCATTCTAGCATTATTTTTCTACCTCATTTGGTGCTGCTTTGTTAGAGCACTGTCTCAGAATATATAAATTCACTTTGGCTGGGTATGGTGGTACATGATTGTAATCCCTGTACTTGGAAGACTGAGACAGGAGGAGCACAGGTTAACGGCCAGCTTCAGCAACATGAGGCCCTTCACAACTTAGTGAGACTCTGTTTCAAAATAAACAATAAAATAGGGGTGTAGCTCAGGGGTAGAACACCCTTGGGTTCAATTCGCAATACCACAAAAAAAAATAAATAAATAGTTCACTTTGGCACTTAAGAATGTAGTTATTAGCTGGGCATGGTGGCGCATGCCTGTAATCCCAGTACTTGGGAGGCTGAGACAGGAGGATTACAGGTTCAAGGAGAGCCTCAGCAAGTAGTGGGACTCTCAGCAACCTAGGAGACCCTGTTTCAAAAGCAAAAAATGAAAAGGCTGGGGGTATAGCTCGGAGGTAGAATGCCCCTGAGTTCAATCCCCAGTACCCCCCCCACACACACACACATAAACAGAAAGTAGTTATTAGAAGACTAGTTAATACAAGAGTCCAGTTGTTCATTCAATCACAAAAACATGCATTCTGTGCTTTCCTCAGTTTAACTGCACTCAATCTGCTAACCTCTCCTACTATGCATATAGACCCACTCAGTCAACTCTTTCCTACCATTGATTTTGTACCTCCACATCTCACAAAAGATACAGGCCATAACTGTGAAGGTGCCAAGAGTGTGACTATAGATTATTGTGTTGGATGTTAAAATGCCAAAATGTGGTACCTTCAAGGAAATGGCCAAAGGAAGCAAAAATAGACATTACTTGTCATCATGAAGGGCATTACAAACTTCACTGCTACCTAAAGGGATGTATAAAATCATGACTTCAGATCAGAACAATGAAGGATCAACTGCTAATGCACAATACTAGGAAATGATCACCATAAAAACCAGGCCTTAACAACCCCATATAGCAGTAAATTACTAACATTATTTTAAGGAAAACACCTTTTTGGTAAGTGAGATGAGTATAATCACATTATACCTTTTTATTTTTTAGGAGCAAGTACACTGCATACATAAATGGGTCTCTACAGCACAATACTATATTCATTTTAAATGATGCTTCCCTGGATATGTGCCTTGGTGGTCTTGTCTACCCTGACACCCTTAATAAATATAATGGATTAGTTTAAGAGAAATCATCTGATCAGAGTTGAAATATCTTCCCTGGGGTAACTTTTTTTAAGCCAGAAATGAGAAAGTGACGGATGTTTATAAAAGGCAAATGCTGTTGACAACCATATTCACTGCCTTACTGAGAAAGCACAAGCACTGAAACAAAATAAAGCCATCATTAACAAAGGTAAATAGAACCAAGAGATAAATACAATATTGAAGTCATTCAATACCTAGTTCCAATTGTTTCTGAGGCCTAACCACATCTTTGCCCTGCCTCCCATTTGGTTATTTGCTCCTCTCATGGAATGGCATGGGACAAAATATGTTCCCATCAGCCTAAAGTGTGTTCCAAAATCTTCAAGTAAACATACCTAAACTATCTGACTGGATGCCTTAAAATGCTAAAAGCCTTAGTCTTTACAAGGTACAAAAAAGGCATATATAGTATACTACCTTTTGTGTCAAAAAGGGAAATGAAATACACATATATGCTTATGATGGTTACAAAAAAGGAAACACAAAACATAATAACAGAAAACAATGTAGTTGGTTACTTATAAGGGATAACAGTAAGGACTTAAGGGATACGGAAATATTTCATTGAGTATGTCTTATCGTATAGGTTGTTTTGTTTTGTTTGCTTTCTGCAGTGCTAAGTTTCAAACCAGAGCCTGGCATGTGCCAGACAAGCATTCTATCACTAACCTAGATCCCGAGCCCTTGTAATATAGTTTTGACCTTGGGAAGCATGTTATCAATCTACATATTTTTAAAAAAACTTAATCAACAAGGATGGGAAAGAGGGTAATACCTAAAACTGAGAGCAAACCAATTCAATCATATTTCAAATGAATACCACAACTCACTGAAGAGGAAAAAGAAAACAAATCCAAGTAACGTATAAACCTAGTATTCAATTTATAAACCTTTAGCTTTGGTGAAGCTGGGGGAAAGAGAACAAATTTGTAGTAATATGGATGAAGCAATTCCAGAACTCCTCTAGGTATATTATTACAGGATTGAGCAACTAAGTAAATGTTTTATTAACCATGTTGGGCTCTTACCTGTAAGATAAGACATACAAATATGAAATGGAAGAACTGAATTTATTAATAAATTATAAAGCACTGAAAAAAAAACAAGAGTCCATAAGTCTATAACACTAAATCAATGGTGAAGGGAAGGCTCTTACAGAGTGCCCAGTACCCACTAGTACATGTAGAGAACAGCTAGAGTTAGAAATTGTAGTAAAGAATGATTCAGGAAGAATCGTGAGAAGTGTAACTTCCAGACGGAAACTTTGATGAGTAGGAAATTTGAATGGACTTAAAATGTGTCTCATAACAAACACTTTAACAGAAACATGACCAACATAGTATCACCCATGGAGATGAACATCTTAGCCAGGAGTGGTGGCACATGCCTGTAATCCTGGTACTTGGGAGGCTGAGACAGGAGGATTGCAGGTTCAAAGCCAGCCTCAGCAACTTAGCCAGGCTCTCAGCAACCTAGCGAAACCCTGTTTCCATATAAAAAACAAAATATGGCTGGAGGTGTAGCTCAGAGGTAGAATGTCCCTCGTTCAATCCCTAGCACCACAAACAAACAAACAAAAAATGATGAACATCTTGAACCTCTAGATCTGAAATCCTGGGGAAGTACCATCACTTATGTGATTTTTCTGTCCAGAGATACATAATCCTAATCCTAATTAATCAAGGGGAAATATTTTACAAATCCAAAATGAGAAATGTTCTTTGATTTTTATTTTTTATTTTTTATTTTTTGCGGTACCGGGGATTGAACGCAGGGGCGTTCTACCTCCGCGCTACGCCCCCGGCCCCACTTTTTTTATACTTTATTTTGAAACCAGGTCTCACGAAGTTGTGGAGGGCCTCACTAAGTAGAGAGAGAGAGAGAGACAGGGAGAGAGAGAGAGAGAGAGAGAGAGACAGGGAGGGAGGGAAGGAGAGAGAATGCGCGCGCACATGCGTGAGCTGAGGCTGGCCACGAACACGGATCCTCCGGTCTCCACCTCCCAAAGTACTGGGATTACAAGCGTGCGCCACCACGCCTGGCTGAGAAAAGTTCTTTTAAAAAGAGCAAAGCAAGCCGGGCATGGTGGCACACACTTGTAATCCCAGTACTTGGGAGGCTGAGACCGGAGGATCCAGGTTCACGGCTAGCCTCAGCTACTTAGTGAGGCCCTCCGTAACTTAGACCCTGTTTCAAACAAAGAATAAAAAATAGGGCTGGGGGTGTAACTCAGAGGTAGAATGTCCCTGGGTTCAACCCCCAGTACCGCAAAAAAAAAAAAAAGAGCAAAGCAGACGGTATTCTTCAAAATGTCAACTTCACAAAGGATAAAGGCAGCTATGAAATGTTCCAGATTAAAGAAGACTAAAAAGACATGAGAACTAAATGTAGTATTTGATGCTAGACTGATCCTGTACCAAAGGGGTAAAAAACTGCTATAATTAACACTCTTGGGTCAAATAATAAACCAAAACAAATATTATAGGGAATTTTATCAATGTTAAATTTACTAAAGTTGATAATTGTAATATGACTATAAAACATCCTATTTTTGAGAAATATACACTAAAGTATTTAGAGATAAAGGAGCAACTTACTGTCAAATAATTCAGGAAAAGGAGAGAAGGAATTCATTCCCATCACCCAAAGCTTAAACTCATTCAAATATAATTTAAGGACCCAACATTATTAGATCCAACATTGGACTAAGTAACTTCTTAATTGTCTACTAGATGAAGAAGACTATAAGCAAGTGTAACAAGAGGCAGAAAACTTGCAATATAATAAAGAGCATCAGTCCAAAAAATATTTTTTGGGTTTAGCCCTTCTTTTTCTACATCATGTTCCCTCCCTAACTACTGTTAGTCAACCAATTACGTAATCCATAATAATATAATCTTTGGGGAAATTTCCACTGATCTGAAGATACCCACCCACCCTGTTAGGAGGGATGCCAGTGAATGACTTCATGCAAAATTGGTTTACTCCCATTAGTAAAATTTAACACTATTGATTCAACTTTAAAGAGGTAGTAAAGTATAATGTTTAAGAATTTAGACCCTATGTATTTTAATTCTGGTCCTGTTGTTTACTAACAATGTGACACTGAGCAAGCAGATTTACCCAAGCCTCAGTTTCATCATTTGAAAATGGAAATAAAAACAATAACCACTCAGACTGTCATAAAGATTAAAATGATAACTCCTGATATGCAATAGGTGCTCAAAAAATGTTAGACAAAGCCCGGCACAGTGGCGCACACCTGTAATTCCAGTATTTATGAGGCTGAAACAGGAGCATCACGGCTCTGAAGCCAGCCCTCAGCAACTTAGTAAGACCCTATTTCAAAATAAAAAAGGCTGGGGTTGGGGGGGTATGGCCAGAGGTAGAATGCCACTGGGTTCAACCCCCAGTACTAAAAAAAAAAGAAAATAGGGTGGAGGGTAGAGATGAAAGAAGATTGAACATTAGCTTGTTTATTTTTATCTTTTGCAGTTCTGGGGCTCAAACCCAAAACATAGTGCCTGCTAGACAAGTGCTCTACCACTGAGCTATAACCCTAACCACCTCCCCACTATTATCTTGTTAAAGCTGGGTGATGTGCACACCATGAATATACAATTCTACTTTTGTATATGTTTAAAATTTTCATTAAGATTTTTTTAATAAAATTCAAGGCCAGGTGTGGTGTGCAGGCTTGTAATCCCAGTACTTGGGAGGCGGAGACCAGAGGAACAGGGTTCGTGGCCAGCCTCAGCTACTTAGTGAGGCTCTCTGCAACTTCGTGAGACCCCGTTTCAAAATAAACTATAAAAAATAGGGCCAGGGGTGTAGCTCAGAGGTAAAACGCCGCTGGGTTCAATCCCTGGTACCGCAAAAAAATAAATAAATAAAATAAAATTCAAAAGAAAAGCATGTAACTTTCACTCAAAAGAGATAATAGAAAAATTAAAGTTTAACAATGAAGACTATGGAAATCAAGACAGGAGACCAAAGTGTAACTCCAAGATAACCACTAAGAAAATACATTCACCTATATCTCCTATGCTCCCTGAACTCTTCATTCCCAAACCCCTGGTATTCTTGACTCTCACTAGTCATTATACCTATGGGTTTTATTTCTACACTTCACCTTCCCTTCTCCTTACCATTCTTCCCACTATTCTCATCTGCCATATATTTTCCTTCCATTTTCATTTTCAACAACAAATTTAAACAAAGTTGAAGCAATGAAAGAGCAAATAAGTTGGATACAAATGGGGGCTTATTAGCTTTAGCCACAATACTTTCAATTTGGAGGATCTCTAAACCACATTTCAATATTCATTAGCTCTTGTTCCTTGCAAAACAGCCTAAACTGTGTTACTACTGGGTTCTGATACAAAAGTACTCTCTTAGTATGTAAAGCATTCATTAAGAATTTGGACAGATTTACTCAAACCTTGATCAATATACATTAAGGCACAGTGAAAAGAATATGATTTAGAGTTCAGACTCTGCCAACTACTGGCTGAGTTCACTCAACATCTGAGCATCCAATACAAAGTCACTAAGGCAGATAAAAAGACTAACACAATCATGTAAATTACTGCAATATATTTTGATAAGTGCAACAAGAGAAGCATGTATAAAGTTTATATGAGCACAAAATATTGTAATGAAAGTTATCTTTCAATTTTAAAGCTGTACTAAAATTGAATCTAAATTCTATTAAGCCTCTTCTTAAGAGGAGTATCCACAGGCTACAATTTTCTGTCAAAAGACGCTGCCTAAGCACTTTAAATTTTGAAATAAAAGTAACAGCTAACATTTATTAAGAACTTGGTACGTGCCAAGGGATAGAAGCTTTCCATGCTTTGTCTCACTTAATAATTACAAAAAAAAAAAACCCAAGCAAGAAGCAGTAGTCACCATTTTACAGATAAAAGTTCAGACTAAAATAGCTTACCAAAATTCTCATACTATAAGAGGAAAATAGGGATTCGAATCCAGATCTTGATTCCAAAGTCTATTGTCTTTCCACTAAACTATCTGTCTCTCATTTTCTTCCACTATATAAAAACAAAGCTGCCATAGATCACCTTCTTAAGAGCATCCAAGAGGAAAATCTCTAAGCCATAAAATGATGACTGATTATAAGAATCTCTTTAACACTACTTTCTGCGGCACAACCCTCCATAACTAAATACAAAGAGATTAAGAAATATAACTGATATACAAAGTAACAAATGTGTGTGACATGAATATTCTGAAAATTAGTTAATAAAAACAAATGAGATTTTGTGATTTTTTTTCCCAATTGTTTTAACTTTACCCCTATTTGATTCCAAGCAAGTGACCAAGGAGGAAATGGCCCAGCATATTTTAGTGTATAAACATATTGGATTTCACATAATTACTTAAAAGTACACATTACAGAATACAGGGGCACAAAATAAAGTGTACATGAAGTGCTGTCAAACAGATGCTGTAAAAAAGAATGTCACATAAGCCCACTAAATCTAAAATGTCTATTCATTAACATATAAAGCAATTTTGAAGTCATGTAATATACAAGTTTATTTTTCTATGTAAACAACTTTAAATTTCCTTTTTCAGGTTATTTTAAGTTGCGAATCTGAAACAACAAATACAACATCTCTGAAAAATAAATTAACCCTTTACAACAAGTGACGAAAAAGAGGAAAACTGTGTGTGTGTGTGTGTGTGTGTGTGTGTGTGTGTGTGTATGTATGTGTGTGTACATAATTACAAAGATGGTTTGGAAAACAATTTGAAACACAAGCCGGTGGATCCCGGTGACAAATTTTTCTTCAGAACTCCTTCACATTAGAAATATTCCCTTCACCCAGCTCCCAAATTTCGCCTAAAGACAAATTTTATGATTAGAAAAACTAGCTTGAGGCTGCCCTCGATGTCTAGCTCAATTAAAAATGTGTAATACTGCGAGTCTCCCTCATTCGGAATTACCTCAAACAACAAAAGATGTTTCAAACGTCAAGGACTCGAGTATGTGGTATATACATTTCCCCTCGTTAACAGAACCCGGTCCAAGCTAGGATTCACACACAAACAAAACCATTGACGTTCTGTATTCACGATTCCTCAGAGAGAGGTGGAAGTAAGTACCACCGCCATTAAGGAGCCCTCCGTATCCCACCCGCGGTGACGTTTCCTCCGCTTTCACGCCCGCTCCAGGCAGCACAGGGAACACGGGACCGCGAAAGCCGCCGGCACGTCGCATTCCCTCGGTCCCCGCTCCCCCGGCCCAACGCGAACGCGCGCTCTCTGCACGCTTCTCGCACCACGGCGCTGGCCAGAGGCTCCTCCCGCCGCCGCACCGCGCCAGGCGCGGCTGTCAGGCCCGGCCGCCTCGCGGGCCCGCGCTGGGGAGGGGGCCACGGCCTGCGGGGCTCCTCTGCTGCTCGGCCCGGGCGGCGGCGGGCGGCTCTCCCCGAGGCAGGGAGCGACGCCGGCGCCCGGCCGGCCTCCCGGCAGCGAGGGGCACGCGGGAGCGGGGCCGCCCAGCTCCCCTCCCTCCGCATCCCGAGGGTCCCCCAGCCTCCTCCCGCCCCGCCGTCTGCCCGCCGCCATTTTGTGCGCAGCCGCTGCGACACACATACA
>PVJS01049296.1:0-14712 GCA_004027185.1 Glis glis | reverse complement strand
AGATTAAGAGAATACAAGAAGTTTACAGCAAAGAGAGAACAGCCAAGAAAACAGATCTTGCCAGGCCACCTTTTTCTACGGGCATACTTCCTTGAAGCTTTTGCCACGTCGCGCGTGTTCACGCAGACTCCGTAGGAGGCAAGGCCGTGGCATTTACAGCAAAGAGAGAATAGCCAAGAAAACAGAGGATTTTGCCAGGACACCTTTTCTACGGGCATACTTCCTTGAAGCTTTTGCCACGTCATGCGTGTATTCACGCAGACTCCGTAGGGGGCAAGGCCATGGCATGAAAGCAGCCAGAAAAAATAAATTGCATTCTTTTCTAATTCACTCAAATTATCAGGTAAATAGGGAATTGACTATATGAAAACTGGAGTTAATGTACTATTTCAATTTGACAACTGATGTTTAATTTATCTTATAAGAATCTGTGATTGTCTACTTTTTTCTTAGGCAATATAATGGAGTTCATTAAAATTGTCAGCAACAATGAATTCTTAAAATTTCTGCAATGTAGAGTTTTTCAGAGACATAGGGTCATTTCATTACTAGAACATTCTATCTAATCTGTACATAAAATTTCTATAATCATTGAGCAACCTGTTTGTTTATCCCTTTCTTATAGAACATCCTCAATTAGTCTTACATAGTATAAGCAAATCTTACTGCATGTGATCATCTCAATTTAAGTCTGTTTAGTTACTGTAGAATATTGTCTTGCACTATTAATTCATGGGTTCTTTTCTCCCTTTTGCTTCTGATTTCGTATTTTTCCCCTCTATGGCATTTAAATATATATATATTTACCAACAGTAATTAAATGCCTAACTAAGAACCAAGAATAAGGGAAACCAGGTCGGGATTCAATCCAAATGGGGAGAGAAAAAATACATTAATGAATACCTAGATACCCATCGAGGAACACTAACTAGAAGCAGAACTGTCTACATCACTTATCCTGATCAGTGCAAAATGAAAATGCAGGACTCCTTGTTCAAATAGTAGGGGAAAGGTCGGGTGTGGTGGCACACGCTTGTAATCCCAGTACTTTGGGAGGCGGAGACCGGAGGATCCGGGTTTGCAGCCAGCCTCAGCTCTCTCTCTCTCTCCCTGTCTCTCTCTCTCTCTCTCTCTCTCTCTCTCTCTCTCTCCCTCTCTCTCTCTCTCTACTTAGTGAGGCCCTCCTGAGACCCGGTTTCAAAATAAAGGATAAAAAATAGGGCCGGGGGTGTAGCGCGGAGGTAGAATGCCCCTGGATTCAATCCCCGGTACCGCAAAAAAAAAAAAAAAAAATAGTAGGGGAAAACTGTTCTTAAAGCAGTTTTTAAAAAAAAATAAAATATGAAACTATTTCCTTTCTTTTGAGATCTCTCTCCACTTGTCACCATTTTGTTTTGTTTTGTTTTTTAATTTTCTATTTATACCCTTCAAGCATGAGGATACTCTCTCCACAAGTGCACACAGGTGCCTGGGGGCTTTGCCCCACAACATGGTGCTAACCACCCACTGGTTGACACATCTCCCATTTCCCCACCAGCCACTGGCTTCTATGACTCAGCCAGAGGAGAAAAATCCAGCAGAAATCTCCTTCTTAGGGCTCACCTTTGGAAACTGCTGTAGAGAAGCAACCCCAAAGGACTGCAACCCCCACCCCAGGAGGCACTCAATAACTGGATCCTGAGTGAGGGAGAGGTTCGTCCCTGCTGGATTTTTACAGAAACACACAGTGGTGCTGTCAGCCCTGGGGACCAGGGTTGGCCACTGCCATGCCTCACCCTGAGAGGCCATGGGGTGTGCACACCCTACTCTAACTCTCCCAATGCCTAGGCCCCCATGCAGACAGCTCTTCCACATTCCCTAGAACCAGGGATCCCGCCTGGCCTCCGTGGTTTCCTCCTAAGGAACTACTGAGATCTCTGAGGGTATGGAAAGTTAGGGGCTGAAAACTCACCTAAGGGAGTCAGCAGGAAGTGTGTCATGCATCATCCAGGACCCAAAGTTCTGACACAGGCTTCAGTGACCCATCAGACTTCACCTACTAAACATACATCCAAAGATAAAAATTATTAAAAATTTGCAGACAGAAACACAGAGCTTTAAATTCCCAGGGTGCAACTGAACTGATTTTATACTCAGGAAGGCCGTCATGACCAGGAAAGTCAAATATTCATCAGCAAATGATGAGCAGGTGATGTTGTGGGTTGAATTGTGTACCCTAAAAAATGTATTGAAGCCCTTATGCCCAACACCTGTGAATGTGACCTTTAGAAATAAGAGTCTTTGCAGATGAGAAAAGAGGAGGTCATTATGGTGGCCTCCAGTCCAGTAGGATTAGTGTCCTAGTAAGAAGAGAGACAGAAAGGCACATAGGGAAAATGCCCTGTGATGGTGAAAGTAGAGATTGAAGTGAACAAGCCAGGGAACTGGAGGAATGGTGGCAACAACACAGGCAAAGGGAAAGGCATAGAATAGAGCTCCCCCTAGAGGCATCAAAAAGCACGGCCCTGCAGACACCTTGCTTTTGGACTTGAGTCTTCAGAATTGTGAGAATAAGTTTCTGCATTTTTTATGTTCATTTATTGGTGCATTGTAATTATACATTTTGATATATGTCAGGGTATCAATGTCATACATGCACACATTGCACATTCAGCCCTCCTTCCAATCCCACCCTATTCCCTCCCCCTTCCCTCCCTTTCATGCTCCGGATAGTGATTCAGTCTTATAGGTTTGTGTATGTACATCATGTGCTATAGTGTGTTTCCCTCCACGCCCCTCCCAACTCCCTCAGTTAGGTCACCTTCTTTATCCATCTAAAGATTTCTTCTTCTTCCCTTCTAAGTCCCTTCTAAGTCCCATTCTATCTAGCTCCCAAAGATTAGGGGGGGCATCCGACTTTTTACTCTTAGTGACTTACTAATATCACTTAGCATAATGTTCTCTAGTTCTCTCCATTTCCCTGCAAATGATGTGATTTTGTTCTTTTTTGTGGCTGCGTAAAATTCCATTGTGTACATATCCCATAGTTTTGTGATCCATTCATCTGTTGATGGACAACTTGGCTGGTTCCAAAGTTTGGCAATTGTGAATTGTGCAGCTATAAACATAGATACACATGCATTAGTCTGGTAGTTGGGTTTTAATTCTTTGGGGTAGATGCCTAGAAGTGGTATTGCTAGGTCATACGGTAGGCTTATTCCCATTCTTCTGAGGATCCTCCACACTGTTTTCCAAAGCGGTTGCACTAATTTGCAATTCCACCAACAGTGTAGTAGAGTTCCTACTTCTCCACATCCTCGCCAGCATTTGTTGTTGTTTGTGTTTTTAATGATTGCCATTCTAATTGGGGTTAGGTGAAATCTCAGGGTAGTTTTGATTAGCATCTCTCTGATTGCTAATGATGTTGAACATTTTTTCATACATTTATGGGCCATTTGTATTTCTTCTGTGAAGTGTCTATTCAGTTCACTTGCCCATTTTTTACCTGGGTTATTTGTTTTTTTGGTGGTGATTTTTTTAAGTTCTCTGTATATTCTAGATATGATTCCTCTATCAGAGGAGTAGCTGGCAAAAATCTTCTCCCATTCTGTCGGCTCTCTGTTGAAGTTCTTGATTTTTTCTTTTGCTGCACAAAAACTCTTTAGTTTAATGCAATCCCACGTATTAATCCTCATTTTAGTTTCCTGTTCCTTTGGGGTCTTGTTGAGGAAGTCTTTACCTGTGCCTATGTGTTGAAGTGTTGGACCTATGCCCTCTTCAAGTAGCTGCAAGGTCTCTGGTCTGATTTCTAGGTCTTTGATCCATCTTGAGTTGACTCTAGTGCAGGGTGAGAAAGTGGGGTTTATTTCTATTTTTCTGCATATGGTTAGCCAGTTTTGGCAGCACCATTTGTTGAAGAGGCTATCCTTTTTCCATTGGGTGTTTTTAGCCCCTTTGTCAAAAATCAATTGGCTGTAGGTGTGTGGGTTTGTTTCGGAGTCTTCTATTCTGTATTTTAAGTCATCCAGTTTTTAGTAATTTGTTACTAAAGCCTCAAGAAAATGGCACAGGTAATATTTTATCTTTCTAAATCATTCTTCTAGAATGAGTACAGTATTAGGCACAAGTAATCATGAATTTCTAGTTTTAATTTATATCAACTCTTCTTTTTTATTCCTAACGGCAAATTTGAAGCTGCAAGTGGATATTTAATATATGAAAGTTATTTGTAAGTATTTTTGTTAGTATTAGAAAGTATATTTAAATTCATAAACATAAGAAATGGCAAAATTCATATGTATGTATATTGGTTTATATATATGTGTGTGTATATACATATTTATACATCTCTATGGCTCTGTTTTTGTAGTTTGGCATTTTTATAACACTACAAGTAGCAGAGTGGTTAATTATACTGAATAAGCTTGGCTTTTTTTAATAGAGAGAATCAAATCATGCATTACTCAAAAAGAAAAATGGAAGCATTTGCATAATATTAAACTATCCAAGCCAAACCAAAAAAAAAAAATCAACCTTGAAAGCAAGAGCAAATGGGGAAAAAATTTAATAAATTGAATGTCACTGGGAAAAATAATTACTTTTTTTAGAGATTTTTAATATAGTGAGTTGTTTTAGGTATGTCACTCCATTTAATCTGTACATCATCATTGTACTATAATCAAGGAGTTGAGCTTAATTCTAAAGCAAAAGCCAAGCTGTGTGCAGTGGCATGTGCCTGTAGTCCCAGCTACTCAGGAGACTGAGATGAGAGAATTGCTTGAGCCCAGGAGTTCCAGGCCAGCCCGGGCAACACAGCAAGACTCTGTCTCAAATATAAATAAATAAATAAATAAATAAATAAATAAATAAATACATACATAAATGAAATTTAAAAATTAAAGATGAAGAAATTGAGGCTCAACAGTCTAAGCTTCTGGTCCAAGCCACACACTATACTCTAACTGAGATATTTGGGTACCTGATCAAAGTGCTTTTTATTCTGTCATGGAAATGATAGTGTTGAAAAACTTTCAGAAAGATACCGAGAAATTATGGTTAATGTGACCTCATATATATCTTCAAAATGAAATGATGCAAAATGCTATTTACATCACAGTAGTGTCCTCTGAGGTCCATTCTACCTTTCTTCTGTGAATACAAATTGCTGGAATTATGTAGTGATATTGGTCTTAATTTGGGTTTCCTCAAAACAAACCCAGACAAGAGTTCAAATGTAATTAGTTTATATGGGAGGTACAGGAAATACTAGTAGGGCTGTGGGGGGAAATGATTCTAAGAAGGGTAGGAGCTAAGAGAGGGTACATCATTAGGCCAGCTACAATAGGGAAATGACTAGACCTAGTCCTATGTGGAACTGCAAAAAACAGACCTCAGAATTCTCATCACACAAGAAGTGAGAAAGCTGGGATTGTTAAATACTAACTCCCAGCAAGTATTAGTGGAGGCTGCTGGGGGAGAGGGTGTTAATCTCTTGGTACTTCAGGTCTGTCTGCTGTGGGAAAAGTGCATTTCTAAAAAAAGCTTTTAGGCACAGTCATGCAGATACTCATAGTAGAAAATCCATAGAGGCAATCATCATTTTTAGATTTCCAGGGATATGTGTGGGCAATGACAGATGTGTCTCATCTTGAAATTTCATTTTCTATCTGAAAACAACAGTTCTGGAAAGCAACTAGAAACATGCTGCTCAAAGGGATTGGTTCTGTTTAGAATAAGCAATTATTTCTTTTTTGTCTAACAAGAGTCTATATCTCTATATTAACATTTGAGATGAAATAGAAACTTTGACAAGTTTGAAGATTTATAAACCTAAAGAAAATTGTAAGATTTTAGGCTGTACTTCCACTTGATAGATGAAGAAACATTGGTCAAAAAATTGAAGTGGTTTCTGCAAGATTATCTATATAATTGGTGAGATTTGTGGGTTTAAAACCCAAGTTGTAGAGACAAAGAACTAAACAGGACATTCAAGATCAACTTATATTTGAAAAGAAACTCGAGTTGCATATTTCAATAAATTAATCAATTCATTCATGTTTCCTACATTAATAACTTTTTCGTACTGAAGAAGGTTAAAAAACCTGAACCAGGGGTAATAAATACAAGGCCATATAATGAAAGAATACATGGTCATATATTTGTATACTTATGTCTTAATAAACATAATAATGTATGCATTGTGATGAAGAAACATTCACATTAGTTATATGAAAACATGGTACATTTGTTCCAGTGATTCTGCTGCTCAGAATTCATCTTTGGACCTAGCCTGAAATTTCTACAAAAAATAAATAGATAAATAAACTCATTGCTTCAGAGTCACACCTTATTTTTCACTGTGAAATTGCATTACACAGGTTGATCATCTATTTTCTGCTGACTTAACTATGAATTATTCTTAGTTGTGGCCAAAAATCCAATCCATTCATGAAAGATGATTTTTCATCACTGACAGTATTAAAAAGAAATAAGCCTTTGAACAATAGCCACATCATTAGATTAACTACGAAGTTTCCTGAAGCAACTATTTTAGAGAATATAATACACATTAAGATACCTAAGTTTCAATACATTCATTTTTAAAATGTCTTCTTGTATAGCAAAAAAAAAAAAATCACCATAGACCAAACTCAGGGGAGGATTAAGAAAGGAGAAACTCAAGAACAACTTCATAAAATGTGCTGGGAAGTCTTTAATATTCATGGAATATTCATAGAAAGCTTTTATGGATGAGGTAGCATTCAGATCAAGTCCTATAATATTGTTAGATTTTGATGAATCAATGAGGTTAAAATTCAGTATAGTAGTAATATATTAAGAGTTTGTCTAGTTTTGTTGTTGTTGTTGTTATTGTTTCAAAAGATTTAAGATTGGTAATAAACAATATACATAGGAGAGTTCTAAAAAAGAAGAAACAAATAAAACCACCCTGAATATGTGAGGATGTTACATCTTAGAAAATAATGGAAATCATATCACATAAATCTAGTGGAACCAAGATAATAGAAAACCTTGATGACCCCCCTAAGTGGTCAGGCATAAGTAATAAAGTGCTATTGAGCATTTAGAAAGCATTTTAAAGGATGCCATATTTTGGAGCTGAAGAGAATAAAGTCAAAGAAACAAATAAGATTGTTAGAGGGATATGAATTTCTAAGTAGCAAGGTCAGGGTGGCAGCAACCATCATGAAAGAAGAAGAGAAAGTAGGAAAGACAGACACCTCAAAGGGGAGGTGATTCAGGTTTCATCCAACGGCTACACTTAAACACTACAGAGGTAAAGTGAGCCTCAAAATTTCAAAACGCAGGAAGAAAATATCACTTCCTGAGGGAAAAATATGAAACTAGGGCGAAGAGTGGGAAGCAACATCTCTTTAAGATAATTTTGAAGTGTTCGTGAAATAATTTAGGAAATAGGTATTTAGTACCATCCATTTCTATTCAAATCTCCAAAAAGATGTCGCTGATGAAACTTCATCTAGATGAGAGCAAGATTCAAGACTGAAAGTATAGATAGAAATATTATATTTTACTTCAAAATAAATAAGAGTCATTCCACAAGCTTGCTTGCTGAAAAATGAGGTTTGAAGGGCATGATATGACACAGAATATTTGCATAAATGACATACAGCATCATAGAAGTCAAAAACAACTAGAGGTTTTGTTATATAAGCTGGGACCAGTGAATGTTACATCAGAAGCAACACACAAGAGAGTAGAATTAAAGATAGAATGCAAGGAGGAATTTATAATTTAAAAGGAAAGCACTCAAAAAAGAGAAAACATTACCTAAACAATTGGATGTAAAGCTCCTTCTGTTCACTGGAAGTATCAGAGTCAGTAAAATAATCTGTTAGAGATTTCTGTAGAGATTCCCAGGCTAGGAGAAATGTAAATAGACCATCTTTGTGTTTCCTCCTTCAAAGGTTTATTTTTATCATTGCAACACGATGCATCAACTTCATCATCATGGTCCATTGGTATATGTAGACATTATCAGCATTGCCATTATTATCATTAGCCCTCACAAGACATTGTGGTTGTCATCATCATCATCATCATCATCATCTCTTCAGTACAGTTATTTGTATAGTCCTTCACTAAATTTACATAAACTATTGTTGCCATGGATTAAAGTAGAGCTAAATGAATTTTTTATGTTTCAACATTCTTTTTCTCATTACTCAGTATAATTCTTCCTGCCAATCTGGAAAATATGCTTTCCCCAAAAGAGAGGGAAGATAAATTTCTCTTTTATACTTTAGCATTGCCAACCACATAACAATTTACAATAATTAAACTGCAAGGGAAAAGGAGTCTACAGTTGAGAAAGGACTGGTCTGGGAATCAGAAAACCGTATGAGTCTCAGCTTAGTCAAATTGTATAACCTTTATCAAGTCATTTCACTCTTCAGAAAGTTAGGTAGTTTTACCTGACAATTTCTGAAGTTCTTTCTAATTCTTAAATTTTATGTTAATTCTAATTAACTAGGCAATTCAATCGAACTACTTACCACAGCCAGAAGCATATAAATTGTATGATATGATTGAAATAATATTGATGACTAAGCCACATCATGCTACTAATGCTCCAAATACTGTATAGTGTGCTTTCCATTTCTTTAGTTCTCGTGACATTTCTATGAGCTAGGTACCAGTGCTCCCAGTTTAGAAACAAATCTGGGTACAGAGATGTTAGGTAACTTCTCGTAGGTCACTATATTAGCTTTTTGGCTCTGCGACCAAAATACCTGACAAGAACAACTTAGAGAAGGAAAGGTTTATTTAGACTCATGAGTTCAGAGATCTAGTTCATGGTTAACTGGATCCAAGGCAGAAACATCATAGTGGAAGGGCATGGTAGAAAGAAGATGCTTAACTCATGGCAGTTGGGAAATGGGGGGCGGGGGTCAGATAGAGTCCTCAAGGCCATGTCCCCAGTGACCTACTTCCTCCAGCCATGCCCCACCTTTGAACCTCCTGCCCTGGGGACCACGCTTTCAACACATGAGCAATTGGGAGGACATTCCAAATCCAAACCCTAACAGTTATGCCGCTAACAATGCCAGAGCTTTTACTTAAACCCAGTCAGCCAAGCACCATTCCATGATATTAAACTCAGTGCGATTCTGGATGAAAGATGATTAAAAACAATTTTTTTCTCCAACCCAGAAAACTTCTCCACAAAGGAAGACAGAGTTTTATTGTTGAATAGCCCTTAAACCAGAATGTGATATGCTTCACTAGCAATTCTCTAAAGAGATTACAAAGACAGAATGAAATCCCGCACTTGTGTATAGCCAAGCCAACACAACACATTTATACACATGTTCACAGGATAAGAAAATAGCTAGTCTTCAACAGGACTTGACAACACTATTTGTCACACATAGCTCATCCTAAATTTATTTGGTAATTAAAGTGTTAGCTAATTAGCTTTCTCCAAAGGCTAAATGAATCTTTCATATCTTTAACACAGGAGGTAGTTTTGCAGTAAGGTGTTAATCAAGTTATGCACCTCCCTCCCACAGAAACTGGGCGATGGAGTGTTCTGTCTCCTTGGTGATTACATCTCAAAGGGACAGCTCCCAGGTCCTTGATAAAGACATTCTTGTGTCTTAAAGCTGACAAGAGGCTTATTTAGTTTTTAAGAAGTTTTGCATACATTTCAAAGAAAAAGGAAAAAAAGACTTAAAATTACAAGTGACTGAAGAAAATATTCTGAGAGGCTCAGATGAGAATTTGGTAAAGCTGATGTCCCCTGACTTATTCTCAACAGGGAGAATTAAGTCTCTTATTTTTTATTGTATTTGCCCTTACACACTATACTGTGAGTACTGGAATGCAAAATTTAGTTACATAGCTGTATGCTACTGGTGCCTTTCTGTCAAAAGATTTTAATGATGAAGATGTTGAAGATGAGGACAATACATTACCTGGATGGTACTCTTACTTCACATTTATGTGTTGTTATGCAGGTTCCAAAGTGCTCATATGTCTACATTTATTGCATTCTTGCAACAGCCCTGAAAAATAGAAGTCAAAACTACCTTCTCTTCAGTATTATTTATTCTCATTATTATTCAAATTAACCTCAGAGAAGAAAAGACCTGCCCAGGAGGTGGAGCTAGGGAGTTAACTCAAGGAGATTGTCTTCTTAGTTTCAATGAGCTGCTTTGCCTTCTGCCACTAAGGGAAGTGGGTCTGTCACCAGCTCAGCACACAGTGATCAGTTTCCATATGGGTTTCTTCCTCCATAGGACCTATATGAGGAGTTTCTTGAAATCAGATTTAGACTTGTTTCTATGTCTCTTTATCTGTAGCTCTTTCTGCTCTCTCTGGTTTTCCTGGTCACAAAACTCAATTCTAACACAATGTACCAATATGGTATTAGTACATATTGATACCATTGTTTTGTGTTTTCCATATCTCTGGTATGGGTTGTGGTATTTAAGTGTTCTCTTCATCATCTTTCAATCCAAACTTCCCATCCATTATAAGTATACTGTATTGGACAGGGTTCACTAGATTAACAGAATTCACAGAATGAGTATATTTGAAAAAGAGATTTATCAGATGGGCTTACAGTTTGAAGCAATGTAGTCCCAAGTTCTGACTGCACGTGGAGAGTCAGAGGAGCCAGTAGCTGGTCCAGCGGTCTAAGAGCTGGAGTCTTAGGATCGGAGCAACCACTAATTCAGTCCCAGTCCAAGATGTGAAGATCAGGAAGCTCTTCGGAGAAACGATGGTGAAGTTTCAGTTCAAAGGGCTGGAGGCCGAAGATCTCAGACGAGAGCAGAAGATCAAGAAGCTCTTCAGAGAAATGGTGAAGTTCCAGTTCTGTGAGCCGGAGGGCGATGATATCAGGAGAGAGCAGATGCATTTTCTTCGGAAAGAGTCGCACATTGCTCTACGCTGCTTCTCCCTCTTTTATCTAAGTCCTGCACCTATCAGAATCCTGCTGCCTACATTCAGGGCAGGCTTTCTGTTTAATTTGCTGTTACACACCCAAAGTCACATGATCTTGGGTGTGTCATGATCAGGTCAAGTTGACAAACCAGATTGACTATCACATATACCCATCTATGCCATCTGCTGTGGTCCTCATTCAAACTTGTTATCCTGTACATGGAGCTATACCTGGAGAAAGAACTACTGAATCAATGAATAAGGTTACCTTTAAAAGGGCAGTTTACATTCTTTCCTTCCCTCTCTTGCATTTAGGTTAGTTATCTTTCTTTTCTTCTAAGGAGAAGAGGGCTTATGGAAAATATAAACATTTTTCCTTCTTGGAGGACCTTAGTTTTAAAAATTGCACTGGTATTTTAAAGAAAGTAGGGATACTTTTGCTTTCCTAGCACAAGTAGATCTTAATGACTCTTCAAACATTTCAGCTCTACCATATTTATAGTATGGAGGTAAGACATAACTGTAGAATTGAATGTGTGAAGAAATAAAATCTCAATCACATGTACATAGAGATCTGTAAAGTCTAACTAGCCATCTGTTTCATACTACTCAAGAGATTCTAGATTTTTTTGCATTCCTTAGATTTTGATTTATACTTACTGAATTATGAATTATTCTCATGAAATAGCACCCAAGATTTTCCCCAATACTTATATCCAAAAATGTATAGTCACAGAGGAACACTAGAGATTTATGTATGACTGTATCTTCTACCATTAAGATATATATATGTTAATGGCATATAAATATATATATATTATCTTTAGTGCTTTGCTTCTCTAGTGTATAATATTAAAAATTCTTGCATGCATGTTGGTAACATGATTTATAATCATTTTAGTTTTAAGCAATAAATGTGTAATGGACAACACAGCCCATATTGAATGTATAATCAGGGGATTAACTAAGGCACAAATCTGTATATGACATAGCTGCAATAGTTCAGAGTGCCCAAAGCTAGGAAATTGCCCTATTTTCCCACTTTGTAAATTACCTTACTATTCATAAGAGCTGTAAAGGATGGATGTGAGAACATGGCAGTAAGAAAATCAGTGAACCCCAGTGTTACTAACTGTAGTGCCAGAAGATGGAAATTAAAATGTCCCAACCTCTTCTTCGAGTTCAATCTCCTCCACTCAGTTACCAAAATTATCTTCCTGATTAAGCATTTTGGTTCTATTATATCCCAGCTCCACAACCTTATGTGGATTCCTACAGACTATGCAATAACATTCTAAACAGGCATGGAATGGAAAGCCTTCCAAACCTTTTCCCTTTTCCTCATTCTGGTACTTAAATCATTGTCTTTTTACTGTCATAATTTCCTCAGTTTAAAGGCCTGGAATGCAGGGACTGCTAAGATCCTATCATGGTGCCAACACATACCAGGGCTTTGATCAAAGCATGGGGGATGGATGAATGAAGAAATCAATGAATCAATGAATATAATGGCTTTCATTAATTCTAACAGATTTATAATTCAAACTGCCTCTAAATTGTTTATGCTTTAAGAATATAACTGTGTCCTATATATTAAGTGACAGAAGGGCCAACCTTTTCCATAATAAGATAAGAAATAAGATTATTATCAGAACAATTATGAAAAAAGGTTGTGCTTACTATTTAATAGGTACATGCAATGTGCTAAGGTATTATCTTAAATATATGTGTACATATAGATATGTATATACACACAAACCCATACGATACACTCACATACATAATGTCGCAACCCTGAGAGGTAGGGGTAGGGTCTGCATTTTATGGGTGAGTAAACTGAGTCTCCCAGAAGCTAAATAGCATTCTTCTCCATATCCATCCAGGAGAAGGGGGATTTTTAATGTCATAGAATTAATAAGAACACAGACCATTAACAGAAATACGTTTTATTCCAGGACAAAGTTATTTATTTATTCATTCATTTGTTCATTTATTTAACAACTTTTCATTGAAGTCTTACAATGTTATAGCAACTATACTATTTGGAGGGATATGATATTAAGAAAACGACATTTAGATTTCCACCTGCTGCACATCACTGGGACTGAGAGTGTCCATGCTTATTTCTTCTTCCAGACCCATGTGACAAGTAGAACTGGATAAGGAGTGTCTTCCTGGAGCAATTAACATCCAGATCTCTCTTTTCTTTTCCATTTCCTTCATGCACACCACTGCTTTACTAAGTTAAACAAGATTTGCTTTTCAAAACTGAGTCCCTTAGACTCGAGTGTACCCAGAGCAGGAGGCCTCTTTTAGGACACAGGGTCTTACAGACTTTATCAACCCAACCTCTTTTCAGTTTTTTGGTTTTAATTATGGTAAAATACACATAAAGTAAAATGCATCATCTTAACCATTTTAAGTGTACAGTTAAGTGGCATTACACACATGTACACTGTTGTGCAACCGTCGCCACATCCATCTCCAGAGCTCTTTCCACCTTATGAGACTGAAACTCATTTTCAACATTTCCCATTTGTATTCAGTTGCCTCCACAGGGTAGGAGGCGTGAGCAGCAGTTAAAATGCTGGATTTTTAGGGTGGTCCCTGTCTATAACGCCATCCTAAGGGCACCAAAACCCAAACTCTGAGTCAATATCAACATTGATAGAACTAAGAGTCAACCTAGCAACCCTGACTACAGCCAATTCTCCCCTCATTTTGCCAGTATAAATATGTCTCTCTCTGGGCATTCATCTATTTTGAGCAGCTATTTTCTTGAATAAACCCAGCTGGCTGGCCCTTCTGCCACTCTGTAGGTCACAGAAGGGTAAATAGCTGGAAGAGGGAAGTATATTTCAATTAGAAAGTCAATCAAAGGTGCACACACACACATACACACGCACACACACACACACACACACACACACACACACACACTTAGATTCATTGATTTCTTTTTTATGCTGCAACACCATGTGAAAAGTTTATAAGTAACTCAGCAACTTTTATATCATTTCTTATTTTATTCTGAAGACAATCTTACTTAGTCTGCCTTTTTCTCTATCACTAACAATATGACCTAATCTCTGTATGACATCTTTTAATACTTTCATGAGTGCATTGTAATTATACATCATAATGAGATTAAAAGTGGTACACACATACATGCTCACAACACTTGGTGTATTTCCTTCAGCATCCTACCCTGTTCGCCCCTCCTCCCTTTTCATACATGTTATTGAGGTTGGTAGTAATACCTTCATATATGAACATGGCATTATTTGAACTCTTTCCTTCCTTAATCCTCCTTTTTCCCTTCCCTCTCTCCCTCCCTCAGTCCCCTTCCACTATTGTACTGGTCTTTTTCCTCATTTATCTGAAGTCCCTTATGTTTTCTATTTTCTTTTTATGAGAGAAAACATATGACTCTTGACTTTTGAGACTGGCTGATCTCATTTAGCATAATGTTCCCCCCTTCCATCCATTTTCCTGCAAATGACATAATTCTGTTCCTTATGGCTGAGTAAAATCCCATTGTATATATGTATCATTGTCCATCAAAAGATAAATATATTACATTTTTATTAAATTTATCTATAAAAATTTCAAATGCTAATGGCTGTGACCCTGTAGATTTTTTCTCTCCTTCACTATGCTGATAGAAATATAACTTTTCATTCAGGGAATCTCTACTTCTGCTCTGCCTCTTAGTGTTTAAGCCAGCTCCCCACTGTGCTAAGTCAACCTTCTCAGAAGCTAATCTGTCATTCTTTTTTTTTTTTTTTTTTTTTTTTTTTTTTT
>PVJS01049295.1:0-14713 GCA_004027185.1 Glis glis | reverse complement strand
AGAGAGAGAGCGAGAGCTGAGGCTGGCCACGAACCCGGATCCTCCGGTCTCCGCCTCCCAAAGTACTGGGATTACAAGCGTGCGCCACCACGCCCGGCACTATGCTTTATTTTTGAAACCGGGTCTCACGAAGTTGCGGAGGGCCTCACTAGGTAGACAGAGAGAGCGAGAGGAGAGAGGAGAGAGAGAGTGAGAGATATTGCGCTCGCGCGCATGCGCGCTGAGGTTGGCCGGGAACCTGGATCCTCCGGTCTCCGCCTCCCAAAGTACTGGGATTACAAGCGTGCGCCACCACTCCCGGCTGGACTACTTAATTTTTTTTCATTTTTATTTATTTGTTTTCTTCAATCTTTGGCTATTATTTTTGTTTGTTTTACAATGCTGGGAATCGAACCAAGGGCTTCACACATGCTAGACAAGCACTCTACCGTTGAGCTGCACCAGATTTCTTGGGTCACATTTTATCTATCATCTATCTATCTAATCTAATCTATCATTTATTTATTTACCGTACCAGGGATTGAACCCAAAAGCATTCTATCTCTGGGCTACACCCCCAGCCCTATTTTTTATTCTTTATTTTGAAACAGGGTCTCATGAAGTTGCGGAGGGCCTCACTAAGTAGCTGAGGCTGGCTGCGAACCCAGATCCTCCTGTCTCAGCCTCCCAAGTACTAGGATTACAAGCGTGCGCCACCAAGCCCCACTGGATCACACTTTAAATGCTTCTTCCATTCCCAGTGTTTTATTTTTCTTCAGGGATTCTAGTTGTACATAATTGTGCCTCTTTTTCTGTCTTCCATTTCGACAACTTTCTCTGCTCATTTTTATTTCATCATCTTGTTTTCCTTCTTTTGGTTCTTTTTATGTTTTCAATGCCTTTTATTTTTTATTTGAATCTATTTTTGAGTACCTTACAATTTATTTTTCAATTCTGGTAGGTTTTTATCTTTTTCTTCTATTTCTTACCCTAGTTCAGTTACCTCTCATTTCTTTTTGCTTTTGTCCATTCTATTTTTAGGTTTTAAATTTCTGATCCAATGTGTTTTTATTTCTTCCTCTCTCCCTCCATATTCCTAGTGCTTATTTAAAAAGATATAATTCAGTTTGGAGTGTTTTCTACTTTGTTGTTTTTTGGAGGACTTTTCATCAGCTTAATTTTTCTGACTTCATTTTTTATAATAGTTATACAGATGAAGATTGCTTATGACTGTGTTTGTGTGAACAGGATTATTGTTTTCAGCCGGTCTTATGAGATTGTTCATTCAAGACTGCCATCCATTGCTGGTGTAGCAAAGTATAGTTTGTTTGTTGAATGACTCTTTTTCTCTTTTTGGGAAGAAGAAGTATGTATGACACACACACACATACACACACACGCACATGCACACACATTTGATAGATACATATATATGTTGTTCTTACAGAATCTTAAATTTCCTTTTAGCCTCTTTTCCTATCACCCTCTAATTTCCAAAAAAAACACACCTCCCATTCTTTTCCCTCTCTTCTGCCTTTGCATTCATCAGGATTCTCCAGAGAAATAAAACCAAAAGATGGAGAGCTGTCTATTTATATCTTTATTTAGAACAAGATTTATAATAAGATATTTGCTCACATGATTATAGACAGTTGTCTCATGATCTGCTGCCTGTAATCTTGAGGCTCAGAAAACCCTGTGCTGTAAATTCCAGTTTGAGTCCAAAGGTTTGAGAACCACAAACAGCAGTGGTGTAAGTTGTAGTCCAAGGGCAAGAGAAGACCAATGTCTCAGGTCAAGCTTGTCAACCAGAGAGAATTGAGCCTTCCTCCCCCTTTTGTTCTGATGATGGGTATACACTAAGGGAAGGGCAGGCTCCTTTAACCGGTCTGCTGGTTCAGATGCTGTTTTCTTCCTGAGACTCTGGGACACACCAGAAACAATGTTTAACCAGGCACCTGGACATCCTGGGGCCCAGTCAAGTTGACCCATAAAATTTACCAGCCCACTTTGAAGCCTTGCCCTTTCAAGACTGTCTACTCTGTCCTCTGTGCACTTAAATCCCTCTTTGTAGCCTTCTGTCATCTGCCAGCACTCTTTCAGATTGCTCTTACTGTATGGTGACTTTCTCAGTCTGGATGATTTTAGGTCAGTGTCAGGCCTTCTGTTCTCCTTTTGCTTCTGGGCAAATTTCCTTCCCCTCTGTCCACCTGTGTTCTAAGGGTGAAGGGAGGATGGTTAGAAACACCTCCACCAGAATGGGGTTTGTGTTTTCTACTTTAGATAATTCAATGTTAGTAGTTTCTTTTATCATTATATTGGAGGTGGGGGATTTATGCGATTTTATTTGTTCTTCTCATTAGTCCGTTTAGTTTCTGAAAGACGACATTGGGGGATTTGGATTTACATGGTCACCAATATCTTGAATAATCCACGAATTACAAAACTTTATTTCAAATGGTACTTTTGCCCCTGCTGAGAACAGAGTAGGCATCTTCATACAAAATTTCGAGTGCATACTGCCAGCTGGCTGAGTTATGATGAGTTATCATTCAGGATGAAGGCTGTGTGTTTTTCCGATGTAGAATGAGTCTTCTCCTTCAGTAAAGATGGGTCCTATTTCCACTGCACCCCATATTTTAAGGCAAAATTATTGTCATATCTTTCTTTTCTGCCACTGTCTTCACAAAACCCCAAGCAGAACTCTTACCAACTCCATTACACACAGAATATCCCTGTTAAAAAGGCAATATGACCCTCCCCCGCCATGTGTAAAATGTGTAACTGAGTTAGGAATTATTATTATTTAGGCGAGGATAGCGTTAAGACACTTCCCCATCTACAATATACACACACACGCACACGCACACGCACACATACACACACGCACCCTGAGGATTCTCTTATATCATGAGGCTGTCTGGCCACATGTGAGGTGAAATTAAACTTCTTCAGGGCGTGAGTCTGGGGACTGTGAGTAGATCAGTGACTGATGGTTGCCAAAGTGGATTTCTATGAGAGGAAGGAGCCTATGTGGAGGGGTTTTAGGAAGGGTGATTGTCTTAGTTATGGTCCCTTTGATATTTTTAAGCTAGGCGGGCATCGTGAGTGAGCTTAGGCTAAAAGGGGGATTTAGTAGAATTCTAGTACATTGCTCCACTCTGAGTGGCAGTCAGGTCCCGTTAAGGTACATAGACCAGGGTAAGATGTAAAGCAACTTGCTTTAGGTTACACAGCTAATACGGGGCAGAGTGAGGACTTGACTAGTAGGGTCAGCTTGAGTCTGACACCATGACACCATGCTGCCTCCGCTGCTTTTCAGGGAACAGACTATAATATAGCCAGGAGCACCTCAGCCAGTGCAGAAGTCCCTAAAACGGAAGTACAGCCAAAGTTCCTTCCACCCAACTGGTACCTTTGTTTTAGAAGCAGCGACTACTTTCAGTAGGTCCTTTTAACTTTAAATCACCTTGCTTTCTGTAAACAATTGCTATAGTTTCTCATTAAAAAAATGTGTTTTTTCCATTTTTCATATTTGTTCTAGTAGCAGTTGCCACAGTCTCACTTCTAGAGTTAGAGTGTAGTAGTGGTTCATGGCAGAAATGAGCATTATTTTCTCACTTATTAAATATACTTGTGAGCAAAATTTTTTCTTTTTGACTATCCAGAGGAATCCCAGCATTTTCTCTGTAGTTCTTTTGTGGATAACAAATTAGATAATACGCTGAGAAGTGGGTGGCAGAATCAGCAACCATCTAACTATTGTAAAAAAAACTAGAAGCTGAAAAGTATTTGTAGGTATTGAAGAGAGAAAGTGAAGTGGAGGGGGGTGATGGTGATTATTGTAATAAGAGTTAAGATGTAATATAAGAAAATAGGAAAATGTGCATGTTAAATATGACTTTGTCCACGTGTTGAAATATAATGAAAACTCACTCAGACTGTAAGGTTAGTGAAGTCAAATGAGCGTTTTCAAAAGCCTAAAGTTAGAGTCAGCTCAGCATAAAGAAGGCTTTATAAAGCGCCTCTCTTCATTCCTGATCCTAATGGCCAGGACACAAGATATTTTAGTAAATGTCCCTGAACTGTGTAATTTAATATTCTGTTGAAAGCAAATATGGCTCTATTCATAGTGTTTTACAAGTTTAAAATTATCTAAGCTTGTTTCCCTTACTTTTTTCTTGCTTCCTGATTATTCTGCTAAGCGACACCTGAATGAAAGCTGGCAGGATCATAAGGAGTTTATTCAGCAAATATTTACTGTGCCTTGGCTGTGGGCCAGGCATTGTCGTAGGCAAATAGACACAGTTATATGACTGAGGCAACACCAACTTTGGATTTCAGAAATAACCTTTTTGGCCATCTGAACTATAGGTAAAACAGATTGTTACTGAATTTGGAGCATACTCTTAAAAGTGATGATATGTGTCATGCACAAAATCTTTGGAATCTATTTCTTTTTGGATTAAGAGGTATATTGATTCTGCACCTAAGAGACCTGCTTGCCTTCTGACCAACTACTGTTTATATGTCACAATGAGTGCATATTGTAGACATACATTTTTGCTTTTCTTAGTAATCACTTAACAAAAAGTATAATATGGTGATAGTGATAGAAAGGGAGACTACTGAGAAAATGACCTCATTCACCAAGTGAGAAAGTCTCAGAGAGACAATGACTATAGGTCTCTAGGGTCAACAAAGTGGCAGAAGTTGGGATTCTGCTCACCTGTCCTCCTCCCTGCCTGCTGCTTTTTATCCTCTGGCAACCACATTTATCAGAATTGGTCTCCTTCCTCCTCAGGAGTCTTAACTGGGTAAAAATACTCAGATCTTTTCCTATGAAGAGATTTAGAATTTGATGGTGAATACGAGAATATATAGAATATGATGGTGAAGCTAGGCATGGTGGCACATACCTGTATTCCAAGTACTTGGGAGGCTAAGAGAAGAATGTCAGGTTTGAGGCCAGCTTCAGCAACTAGCGAGATCCTTGGCAACTTGATAAGACCCTATTTTTTTTTTTTTTTGCGGTACCGGGGATTGAACGCAGGAGCGTTCTACCTCCGCACTACGCCCCGGCCCTATTTTTTTATGCTTTAGTTTTTTGAAACCGGGTCTCACGAAGTTGCGGAGGGCCTCACTAGGTAGAGAGAGAGAGAGAGAGAGAGAGAGAGAGATCGCGCGCACGCATGCGCACTGAGGTTGGCGGCGAACCTGGATCCTCTGGTCTTCGCCTCCCAAAAAACTGGGATTACAAGCGTGCGCCACCACGCCCGGCTGTAAGACCCTATTTCAAAATAAAAAAATAAAATAGGGCTGGGGGTGAGGCTCAGAGGTAGAATGCTCCTGGGTTCAATCTTCAGTACAAAAACAAAACAAAACAACAAACCAAAACAAAAAAAACCCTGCTGAATATGATGGTGAATATGAGAATGAATATTTATAGTCTATTTCCTGTTTTCTCTTGGTTTTGAAATAGAGAAAATATTGCTAAACACAGTATTTTTTAAAGGATTATAACTTCCTCTTATACAGTATTGGTATGCTTAAAAAGTTAATCTTAAGTTTTATTATGGACATTTTCCAACATACAAAAACATAGGAAATGATAAAAGGAACCACTGTTTACTCATTATCTACTTTCAACAATTATGGACAAATGGCTAGTCCTATGCCAAGTATGTCTTCCTTTCCCGAATCCCAGTGCTGTATTCTAAATGTTCACCAAAATTCATGTGGTGATTTAATCCACACCCTGGGGGCATTAGGAGGTGTGGCTTTGGGAGGCAGTTGAGAGCCCTCATGAAGGGGGTTAGCATCCTTATTAAAGGAAGGGCTTGAAATTGAAGGGAGCACTCTCTTGCTCCCCTACTCTTCTGTCATGTGAGGACACAGCCTTCCTCCCTCTGGCCCTCCTGTCATTCCGTCATATGAGGATACATAGACAGCACCATCTGTGAGAACCAGGCCTTCACCAGACACTGAATTAGCTGGTACCTTGATCTTAGACTTTACAGCCTCTAGAACTGTGGAAAGTAAATTTCAATTATTTACAAATCACCCAGTCTTAGATACTTTGTAGTAGCAGCATGAGCAAACTGGACACCATTAAAGTGTATGCCACTAAAAGATAAAGGGCTCTTTTTAAAAAAACATAACCTTAATATCATCTAGAATGTACATTGTTGAAAGAAATTTGTCTTTGCAGCTGAAATCTTTCATAGCAGTATGTTCTAATTATAGTGGAAGTTGAGGATAAATTGCTAAGCATATGCAATTCATTTTGCAGACTTTTTGGAGCATATTGCTTACATGTTTTTAGTTTTTTAAAATACTTAAAATGCACATATTTTTAATCTAGATTTCTAGATTTACAAAATGGGCAATTCTGTTTATCTAAAAAATTTTGACAGATTTGAGGCAAAATTTATATATAATAAAATTCACCCATTTTAATTATACAATCAGTGCAATGATGAAAAGGTTGGAATAGATGATCTCTGTGGTTCCAACTCTATGATTTATAAATCTGTTAATTTCTACATGACATTGGGCAAATTACTTCTGTGCCCTCCTTTTCAGATAAAGTTATATATTAGTAAGATTGTACATAAATATTGATAGAATCATGTGAGGATGAAATGCTATCCTTGGAACACAAAGTAAAGTATCAGGAGATGTTATTTAAATAAGGTTGGGATTGTTTTAGTCCTGTTGATTCAGGAAGGCCTCAGTGGGAATGGCTTGACTGGCCTCAGTGGAGAGTCACTGGTAGTAAACTAGAAAATTAGTAAATCAGTAATTAGTGGAGGAAGAAAAATTTAGCTACTAATAACAGATGGCCTTTATTGCATGCTTACCGTCCAGGAGTGTACTAGACATGTATATACACATTAGCTCACTTAATCCTCAGTCCTGTGAGCCAGCTTCAGTGCTTATGCCCATAAAAGACATTAAAGGAGTTGCCAAAACCACCTAGCTAGTCAGTGGCTGGAGGCCAGTCACACACTGGCTCCAAGGCCTTTCTTTTCTTTTCTTTTTTTTTTTTTAACCACTGCACTAAACTGCATTTTAGGGAGAACAGCTCTTGGGAACGGAATCCCATGGTGTAGAGGTCTTCAGTGGGAGGTCTGTGCTTGGGAAAGATTGCTAACAATCTTTATGTATACAGTAGGAGTGGTGGTAATCCTATAGATACTTCATTTCCATATGTGTCATGTTACTTTTGTTCATGTGATAGTGAAATAACATTTCAGCTATTGAACAAGGTAAAGTGTTTGCAGTATGTTCAGTATTGTCTCAGTAGTTTTACTACAAAAATACACTATAATATATGCATTGTTTTTAAAAATGGAACTTTTAGTATGATAGAAAATAATTCATATATTCCACTGGCTTCTTTCTTCCTTGGTAACACTAATAATTTTAAGGGACAGTTTTTAGTTAACTCAAAACTTTTTATTTTGACACTATTTTTACTTCTTTTCCCAATGTGGTATTTGGTACATACCAAATATTTACCTAACACAAATAAAAAAACTTAGTGCCAAAATCTTTTTTTGCTTTTTTGTTTTTTTGTACTGGCTGTTGAACCAAGGTTATTCTACCTCTGAGCTACATCTCCAACACCTTTTATTAATTTTTTTTTTTTTTGCGGTACCGGGGGTTGAACGCCGGGGCGTTCTACCTCCGTGCTACGCCCCCGGCCCTATTTTTTATACTTTATTTTGAAACCGGGTCTCACAAAGTTGCGGAGGGCCTCACTAAGTAGAAAGAGAGAGAGAGAGAGAGAGAGAGAAAGCTGAGGCTGGCCGCGAACCCTGGATCCTCCGGTCTCCGCCTCCCAAAGTACTGGGATTACAAGCGTGCGCCACCACGCCCGGCTTAATTTTTATTTTGAAACAGGGTCTCGCTAAATTGCTAAGGATCTTGCTATGTTGCTGAGGCTATTCTCACACCTGCAATCCTCCTGTCTTAGACTCCCACGTACTGGAATTACAGGCATGGGCCACCATCCCTGGATCCAAAATCTTAATTCATGTTTTATTATTTTATTTGAATAAAAGTACTCTTTTTTGTGGCATCCAGCATATAAGCAATTGAGCTCTAAACATTAATTTGTATGCAAATTATTGGAATTAGAGGCTTTGTTATATATCTGAACCTCTGTTCCAATGCATTGGGATCTTGAAGGTCTTGAGTATTGGATGAAATATGACTTCAGCTCAAGTTCAGCATGTATGTCTTTGCTATGGACAGAGGAAAAACACTTCTTCCTAGAAGGAAGATCAGGAGAGAAGAGATTTGGTGATGACACAGACAAATTCCAAATTGACAAGAAGGATAGGAGAAACCTGTAGCAGCTAAAGATCTAGAAATTAGATGATGGAATTCATAGTTATTGTGGCTGAACCTCCTTCCTTCTCTGGTGATGGAGGGAGACCCACCCACCTAGGTGAACTCATCACATACATGCATGTCTTGGAAAAGAAAGTGGTCCAGGTTCCTGGAACTCAGAGTTGGGCTCCGATGCAGAAGCCATGCAGGTAGAAACTTCATTTCAGAGAGTTCTAGCAGCAGGCAAGGAAGTTCTAGCCATGGGGTACTCTATAGCTGAGGATGCCAGGAGAATCTTACCCATCTGGAATCCCACCAGTGTGATTTGCTTTTCTAAAGCAATGTTCCTTTTTCCTCTTCCTGCCCCAGTTTTGTTAAATGAGTAGCCAAACTCATTTATCAATAAATTAATATATACAAAAGAGCCAAAGATTAAAAAATACAGTTAAGGTAATTTTTTAATCTGGACCTTCAAAAATGGAGGTTTGTAGCTGCCAAGGGTTTAGTAAAATATCCAGGCTTCCTTAGGTAGACGTCTTTCTACTTAAAACTTTGTAGATATCAGTGGCCATGGCTCTGGTGGAGAAGGGGCAGGGGGAGGGAGGGTGGTGTAGGTGTGGTTTGCTTATTTGTAGTTTTGTAAAAGGGTTTCTAAGTGGTGGGCTGTTATTACCATTAGCAGTAGACTTTTTATTTTTTTTTTTTGTGGTACTGGGGATTGAACCCAGGGGCATACTACCTCTGAGCTACACCCCCAGCCCTGTTTTATTTTTATTTTGAAATAGGGTCTTCCTAGGTTGATGAGAGTCTCACTACTTGCTGAGGCTGTCTTGAACCTGCAATCCTCCTGTCTTAGCCTCCCAAGTACTGGGATTATAGGTATGCACCACCACACCCAGCTCAACTTTTTAAATTTTGAAGCTTAAATTCAGTATAGAATTGTTAACATACCACTGGACTCCTTAATGTAGAATTCTTATCTTTCAAGATATAGTGTTGATATTTTCTAGAAAATTTAACATCTCAAAGTCTTTTCCTTTTTTTCCTGTTTTCTTCCTTTCTCCTCCATCACTGAATAAACTAGGACTGGATTCTTGCAGTAAAAATGGTATTATATGGTGAAACTTTAGCTTTCAAATTTATTTAGAGGAGTTGTTATTTTGAATAGACCCATAATGTGAAATTTAGCTTTTGTTTTATCATTTTCATTTTAAGTCTATCCAAAGGATTGTTCTTTTCGTTTAGAACTGTCAATATTTTTGTAAAACTAGGTTAATAATCATACACTGACACCTGCAATAATAGGAAAATTGCAGAAATTTTCCACTGTTGTTTTGCTTTACTGATGTATCATCCTAAACTTGAGTAAGGTTTGTTTCTACAGAACTTTATATATGGATATGTGATGAACCCAGCAAGGTAGTAGTGAGTACTTTATGTACTTGTATGTGTGTGTGTTACTCTCTTAAGATTGCTCCTACTTTGTAGGAAGAGTTAAAGGTATTTCTGTATCTGAGTTTAATAATAGCTATATGTTCATACTTATTCTGGAAATACAAAGCTAAGGAGCCTGCATTCCGATTTTGTTCGTTGCCATTATGTATCTACATGATGCAGACTTATTAGAGATGATTTAGTTTGCCTTCGGCAATCCTAATGGGTTTTCACTGGTTGTTAAAAAATTCTCTTGTAAGACTCTAACTGAATTTTCCAAATAAACTGGTTGATTTATACTTATTCAGGAGTTCCAGTGCACCACCTTATGTCATCAATTATAATCTCTTTTGAAGCGTAATTTGCTCAGTCTTGATTAAAAGGCCTGTAATTGTCTTTTCCTGTTGCTCAGCACATCCTCTGCTGCCCTCTAATGGCTGCCCGTCCATAGCACCATTGATGTCAGTCTGACCACCATCCTGAATTGGCCTCTCTCCTGCCTCCGACAGCTTTTGTGGCTGCTGGATGTATGGTTGGCTGTCCCAGTAGAAAGACAGCTGAGATGACTTGCTTTCAGGAAAACTGTGTACATGGTTGCCCCTCAGGATGTTGGCATTCAGGTAGTTGTGGTAATCTTAGGATTTCTAGGACAGCGTCTTGTTTTACTGTTTATTTCACCTGTTTGTTCATTTACCTATCCATTAACTCATCAGATACTTCTGTGTGCCAAGTGTGCTGCACCTTGCCATGCCTCAGTCTAGTAGGTTCTTAATGTAGATTTGTAGAGTGAGTGAATGAGAGGGCAGAAAATACAAAGGCAAATAAGACTGTGTCTGCTCCTGGGGAGACAAGATACCAACTTCACTACCTGGTTGTCTTTATTTTCTTCTTCTAGCTAAGGTCTCTGGAAAGATGGTCAAACCAGAAGACAGTTGCAAATATTAGTGGAAATAAAGCTGGAAGTGGTGGGGCACGCTTTGTAATCCCAGTACTTTGGGAGGTGGAGACCGGAGGATCCGGGTTCGCGGCCAGCCTCAGCTCTCTCTCTCTCTCTTTCTCTCTCCCCCTGTCTCTCTCTCTCTCTCTCTACCTAGTGAGGCCCTCCGCAACTTCGTGAGACCCGGATTCAAAATGAAGTATAAAAAAATAGGGCCGGGGGTATAGTGCGGAGGAAGAACGTCCCTGGGTTCAATCCCCGGTACCGCAAAAAAAAAATTAGTGGAAATATAGTCCCCCTTTATTTCTAGCTCTCAGAATTCATCATCTAACTTTAGAAGGGCTCTATTTTAGGTTGGATTTATTTTGCACTTAGAAATAATATTAAGGTATTAATTAATTAAATTAATTAAAATATTAAGAACCAGCCGGGCATGGTGGCGCACGCTTGTAATCCCAGTACTTGGGAGGCAGAGACCGGAAGATCTGGGTTCACAGCCAGCCTCAGCTACTTAGTGAGGCCCTCCGCCACTTAGTGAGACCCTGTTTCAAAATAAAGAGTAAAAAATAGGGCTGAGGGTGTAGCTTGGAGATAGAATGCCCCTGGGTTCAATCCCTGGTACTGCAAAAAAAAATTAAGAACCAAGATAAGGTGCTTCTTGCTTTTGGTTAAAGGTTACATGCAGTCATGGTTGAATTTTCCTTTACCTTCCATCTGTAGGATACCTCATCTGCTATAAACTCTGGCTTTATGTCTCTTTTACGTTTAATACACTATGATTTAAACTAGGTCCTGTTTTAAATGACCATGTATAAACTATGAAAAGTGAGCAATGTGTATGTATGTCTTATTTTTTCTTCATTAAGCATGTGAATTCCTCAGTTCTCCCATTTCTTAGCCTACTTTTCTTGGTGATTTTTTAAAACGCATTTTCTTTGCCTCTTTTCATGATTTCACATCAGGTAAATATGGCTTTATTCCTATTTGAGCATACAACCCACTGAGGTATATTTAGATTGAATGAGTTGGTTTTTCTTGTAACTAATGGTCTGTGTATGTCGCATTGGAGAACATGAACTGGTATTGTGGAGATGGTGACGCCTGCTTGTATTTTGCAACATTTTCCCTTTATTTTGTGTGTTTTGCAC
This sequence comes from Glis glis, assembly GCA_004027185.1. Classification (NCBI taxonomy): domain Eukaryota; kingdom Metazoa; phylum Chordata; class Mammalia; order Rodentia; family Gliridae; genus Glis; species Glis glis. The sequence goes on along the minus strand of PVJS01049295.1, from coordinate 2,875 downwards.
ATTATCTATTTTTAACTATTCTACAAGATATTAAAATAACCAGAGAGAGGCAGATTCATTTTTTTATGGCTGTGCTAAGACTTGAAGAATCTAAAGTAACTTTTGAAAAACAAAATTTAATTTGAACTAGTGGTACAGTAGTCATTCTTTTTCATTACCCATCTTGAGTGACAGTAGTGAAAGAGATTGATAGAAAAGAGACTCTAGAAGGGAGAAGATATAAAGAGTAAACAGAGTAGTTGAGATGATTCTTTAAAGTAAAGGGGAGTTTGGATAGAGCACCCCTCTCTGCAGAGACAGTGATAAAATGGATGGTGGCTTCAGGATATCAGTTTGCTAAAGTGAATCTGGACCCAGAGACTGATGCCATCTGTCTTTCCCCTGGAGTGCAGGGAGAACGCCATGTGAAAAGTTAAACTTTGGCATTTATTGGCATGTGATCGATAACCTGACTTGCAAAGCTTTGGTACCATAGATTTTATTCCAAGAATCACCTGCAGCTAGTGTTCCTTATTCCTTGTGGGATGTTAGGGACACCAGATGTTCACATCTCTTGGGTGCTATTTGAGTTTTACTGTGGCAAGGGTTAAAATGTATTGAATGAAACTGTCATGTATTGATGGGCATTTTCTTTACTTTTTGTTTGTGGTACTGGGGCCAGAACCCAGAGACATTCTGCTTCCGGGCTACATCCCAGCCCTGTTTTATTTTTATTTGGAAACGGGGTCTTGCTAGGTTGATGAGAGTCTCACTACTTGCTGAGGCTGTCCTCAAACCTATGATCCTCCTGTTTCAGCCTCCCAACTACTGGGATTATAAGCATGCACCACCACGCCTGGCTTGGGCATTTTCATTCAAAATAAGTGGCAGTAGGTTTTTGTTGTTGTTGTTTGGTACTGGGGATTGAGCCCAGGTACATTCTACCTCTGAGCTACACCCACAGCACTTTTTATTTATTTTTTGGTACTGGGGATGGAGTCCATGGGCCTTCTACCTCAGAGCTATACCCTTAGCCCTTTGTATCTTGAAGCAGGGTCTCGCTAAGTTGCCGAGGCTGGCCTTGAAACTGCGATCCTCCTGTCTCAGCCTTCCACATACTGGGATTATAGGCATGTACCACCATGCCCAATTTAGCATTTTTTATTTTTGAAACAGGGTCTTGCTAAGTTGCTGAGGTCCTCCTCAAACTTGTAATCCTCTTGTCTCAGCCTACCAAGTACTGGAATTACTGGTGTCCACCACCACACCCAGCTGGCCATAGGTTTTAAAAAAAAAAGAAACAAGGGGCCAGGTGTGGTGGCGCACACTTGTAATCCTAGTACTTGGGAAGCGGAGACCAGAGGATCCGGGTTCGCAGCCAGCCTCAGCTACTTAGTGAGGCCCTCCGCAACTTCGTGAGACCCGGTTTCAAAATAAAGTATAAAAAATGGGGCCGGGGGTGTAGCTAGGAGGTAGAACGCCCCTAGGTTCAATCCCCGGTACCGCAAAAAAAAAAAGAAAAGAAAAGAAAAGAAAAGAAAAGAAAAGAAGCAAGAAGTGATCAGACATGGTGTTGTAGCTCTAAGTTGTAGTTTTGCTTCCTATTCCAGTAAAATTTCTCCACTGATTAAAAGAGAAACCTATCCTAGTTAACTAAAGCAGCAAAAGGTTTTACCAGAGGGGTGTTGCACAATTTACAGAATTGATGTGAAAGGTAGAGAAATAGGCTCAAACAATAGGAAGAACTTAAAAGGAATTGAAAATTTGTGCTCATAACCATGTAAAAGAAATCTGGTTAGGAAGCCAATTTTGTTTCTAAGACTTAAGTTGCCTGTATATGTGCATTACTTCCTCAAGGTTGAAATTCCTTTGAGGGAGTACTCTATTGACAGCCTGGATTGGCATTTCTGGTTTTCTAGCTTTCAGGGAGTCCATGAGGTCAAAACTATTATTCATAATATTTCTTAGGTATTATTTGTGCTTTTCACTGTGCTGACATTTGCACTGATGGTGTAAAAACATTGGTGTGCAAAAGTGCTGGTGCCTTAGCATGGATCAAGGCAGTGGCCTAGCTTATCTGTATAGAAATATACGATTGTTTTTATTGGCATACTCTGACACCAAATGTGTGGGTTTCCCCTCACACCAACCAGTTCTCCAACTCTCCAACTCTCCAAACACCAGCTAGGTATATTTCATTTCATTCAGTTCTGACACTAAGCACCAGAGCTAGCGTCAGATGCAAAGTGTAAGGGCTTAACAAGACCACCCTCACTTCAGGAAATGCCAGTCCCAAATATTGGGGCCCCACATTACCACACTTCTGACTTTTCTTGACCCCCATCTTCTTCAGGTTTGCTAATTAAGTGGAAGGGCTCACAGACCTTAGGAAAACCTATTACTGTAAAGGATTCAACTCAGGGAGAGCCAAATAGAAGAGATACATTGGGCACGGTGTTGAGGAGAGGATAGAATTCCCATGCTCAATCCAGGCACATCATCCTCTCAGCATCCTGTGTTCACCCACCTGGAAGCTCTCTGAATCCCCTTTTTTAATAGAGGCCTTACCACGCAGGTATGAACGATTAAATCATTGGTCATTGTTGATTGACTCAGTCTACAGCCTGTCACCCCTCCCCAGAGCTTGGGTTAGTTGGGTTGAAGTTCCAATCTTCTAATCAAAGTTTGTTTTTTAACAATCAGCCTCATCCTGGGGTTATATAGAAGACCCACCCTAGGTCACTTTATTTTAAATTCGGGTGTGATAGCAAGTGGCTCATTAGGAATAAAGAAGACAGTCTTAGCACTCAGGAAATTCCAAGGGTCTTAGAGGTTCTGTGCCAGGACCCAAGGACACATGTGTGTGTGTGTGTGTGTGTGTGTGAGACACTGTGTG
>PVJS01049294.1:0-14717 GCA_004027185.1 Glis glis | reverse complement strand
TATACTTTTTTTTGAAACCGGGTCTCATGAAGTTGCGGAGGGCCTCACTAGGTAGAGAGAGAGAGAGAGACAGGGAGAGAGAGAGAGAGAGAGCTGAGGCTGGCCGCGAACCCGGATCCTCCGGTCTCCGCCTCCCAAAGTACTGGGATTACAAGCGTGCGCCACCATGCCCGGTGCCCACCCCCGGCCCTATTTTTTAAACCTTATTTTGAAACCGGGTCTCACGAAGTTGCGGAGGGCCTCACTAAGTAGAGAGAGAGAGAGAGCGTGCGCGCTGAGGCTGGCTGTGAACCCGGATCCTCTGGTCTCTGCCTTCCAAAGTACTGGGATTATAAGCCTGCGCCACCACGCCCAGCTGTGATGGCTCTTTAAAAAGCAATTAAAACCTCTGATGGTGTTAAAAATCTGAAACAGGAAGTGTTGGCAGTGAATGGCCGAGGCTTGTGTCGCATTGGTCTTGGGGCTGTAGAGAAAGGGCCTGGGACATAAACTGCATGCAGAACAGACCCCCGAGTTTCACATGGGCCACCCTGATGCCAGCCCTTGCCTGGGCAGGAGGACCTGGGCAGGGAGCCCTTGGGCTCCCTGGGCTGAGCTGCTGCTTCTTGGGCTGTCTCCTGTCCCCATGGCTCTCAGAGACAGGTGCCCCCCCCCTCTACCCCCAGCCTCTCATGGTTCCAGTGCTTTCCAGGAACGGGGACTGGGCGGTTCATGGCCAGGTTTGTAAGGCAGTTCTCACCTGCACCCAGAGCTGGGGAGCAGGAGTAGGGAGCCAGTCCCAGGAGCTCAGGCCAGCTTAGTGGGTCCCAGGCTGTCTTATCCACTGGCTGACATGCACCAAGGGGAAGGCATGGCTCTGAGGTCTGCCTCTGCCACATGCTGACCCCCAGTCCCCGTCCACTCCACATGGCCTGCAGGTCCTGTGCCTGTCCCTGATGTCAGGCTTTCTTATTTGCAGGGCCTCTGGCTACTGTTAGGGGTAGGGCCGTGGGCTGCTGCTGGCAGCAGTCCAGTACACTCCCCAGTCCCCATCCCCCTTCCTGGGCAGTACCGCCTGCAGCCTTTTGGACAACCCTCCCCCTGGACCTGCACTCTGGGCCACACTGGCTGCAGTACTTGCAGAGGGAAGGGGCCCTCACGCTGGCAGGTCCGTGGTGCTGTGGGGTTGAGGTGTTCCTGTCGAGCCGCCTGACCCTGGATGGCCCTGGTGAGGGTCTATGGAGGCTGCCAAAGGCTTTGGGGACTCTGTCTGTGGTGCCCCCAGACCCCAAGGCCGTGCCCTCACACCCCCAAGGCCGTGGGATCCACACCTCCTCTGATGGTGGAGCCGAGTGTCCCGTGTACAGCAGCCAAGAATGCTGTCACCTCCTCATCCTGGGACACAGGACTCATGACAGAAGCACAGCTGAGCATAGAGCTGTGGCCCCCAGCACCTTGCGGAGTTCATTTCTTAGCCAAGAATGCAGGCTTTTCAGATTGTGGCTTTGAGCCCTCCACATCGCCCTCAGGCTCCGCCTCACACCATGAGTCTCTGCACTACCAGACGTCACTGCCCTCCAGCCTGGTGAGGATGCCAAGAGGCAGGTGGAGAAGCTTCCTGACCTTGAGCTTGCTGGTAGCTTCTTGGGTATGACGCAGAAAGCACAGGCAACCAAAGAGGACAAATTAGGCCTTGTCAACATTAAAAAGCTCGTGTGCACCAGACACAGTGTGAAGCAACCCGCAAAGTGTGTGCAAGTCCTATATCTGATAAAGTCTATATCTGGAATATACAAAGAACTTCTACAACTTAACAACAAAGAATAAGCCACCTGATTAAAACATCAGGCAAAGGACCTGAATAGACATCCCTCCAAAGAGGACACGCACGTGGCCAGTGAGCACACCAGGGACGCTTGTGATTGGTCAGGGCACAGCAAACACACAGTGGCCACTGTCAAAGATGGCAAGTGCTGACCCAGGTGTGTGGAAGCTGGAGGAGCCCTTGTGTACCACTAGCGGGAGTGTGTGTGTGCGTGTGTGTGTGTGTGTGAGAGAGAAGTTGCTGGGAAACAGTATGGAGGTTCCTCAAAAAATCACAGATGGAATGACTGCATGAACCAGCAATTCCTCTTCTGGGTTTGTACTCAAAAGAACTGAAACAGGGACTCAAACAGGTCGTTGAACAATGTTCATACCAGCGCTGTTCACAATAGCTAACATGAGCAAACTCCAGTGTCCACTGGTGGATGAATGGATACATGTGACATGGTCTATCTAGTATGTATATAATATACAGTGGCATATTACTCAGCCTTCAAAAGGAAGGATATAGCCAGGCATGGTGGTGCACACCTGTAATCCCAGTACTTGGGAGGCTGAGACAGGAGGATCACAGGTTCACAGCCAGCCTCAGCAAGTAGTGAGACTCTCAGCAACTTAGACCCTGTTTCAAAATAAAAATAAAATAGGGCTGGGGGTATAGCTCAGAGGTAGAATACCCCCTGAGTTCAATCCCCAGTATCCCCCCAAAAAAGGGAAGGAAATGTGGATAACCCTGAAAGTCCATCTTAGCGTGGGCGGTCATAACAAAATACCACGGACAGGTTGCTCAAACAGCAGAAACTTATTTCCTCACAGTTCTGGATGCTGGAAGTCCAGGATAAAGATGTCAGTACTCCCAGCTCCTGGCCTCCCTTCCTCACCCCGAGGTCTTTTTTATTTTGAAACAGGGTCTCGCTAAGTTGCTGAGGCTGGCCTCAAACTGATGATCCTCCTGTCTCAGCCTCCTGAATACTGGGATCACAATTGTGCGCCATTGCACCTGGCTCCTTTTCTTATTTTATTTTTTTGTGGTACTGGGGATTGAGCCCAGGGGCATTCTACCTATTTTTTATTCTAGTCCGGGTTTCAAAATAAAGTGAGTGCCGAGGGCCTCACTAAGTAGCTGAGGCTGGCCACGAACCCAGATCCTCCGGTCTCAGCCTCCCAAGTACTGGGACTACAATTGTGCACCACCACGCCCGGCTTGGACAGCTTTTCTTAAAGTAGTGACACCACCCCTCGTGACCTGCCTTGTCACCCCACCCGCCTGCCTGAGGGGTCACTTTTCTTGATCTTTTTTTTTTTTTTTGTGGTACCAGGAATTGAACCCAAGGGTTTCTACCTCCGAGCTACATCCCTAGCCCTTTTTTTTTTTTTTTTTTTGCGGTACCGGGGATTGAACCCAGGGGCGTTCTACCTCCCAGCTACACCCCCGGCCCTATTTTTTAGACTTTATTTTGAAACCGGGTCTCACGAAGTTGTAGAGGGCCTCATTAAGTAGCTGAGGCTGGCCGTGAACCTGGATCCTCCAGTCTCTGCCTCCCAAGTACTGGGATTACAAGCATGCGCCACCACGCCCGGCCCCAGCCCTATTTTTTATATTTTATTTTGAAACCGGGTCTCATGAAGTTGTGGAGGCCTCACTAAGTAGCTGAGGCTGGCCGCGAACCCGGATCCTCCGGTCTCCGCCTCTCAAGTACTGGGATTACAAGCGTGCGCCACCACGCCCGGCTCACTTTTCTTGATCTTTTGAAGCAAGATCCAGTCGTCTTGCCATTCCAGCCTCAAAGATTTCCATTCCAGCCTCAAAGCTTTCCTGCCATAGCTTGAGTCATGATTGGCAGTGAACTCGAGGTTTGCCTCTTCAGATACCTTTGATGCTGCGTGGGGTCTGGCCCCGTGGCTCTGGGTGGTTTGTGTTTATCCGTGCTTTTTCTTGTGGAGTCCTCCATGTCTGTTGTCAGGTGCTTATTCAATACTGTGCTACTTCCTTTTTATTTCTGTTGCTGGAGATGATGTGAATTGCCCCCTTTTCACAACTTCCTCAGGTGAGGAGGTCATAGGGAGTGACACTTGTGGCCCTCCACTTGCGTCCATTCTGGGGAGCTGGGCAGGTGAGGACCGGGGAGGAGGGCGGGCCGACTGGCCGGCCCCTGGCCACTGATGTTTCTGCACCCGCTGGCTGGGTTTTGGCGGGCAGACACCTGCTTTTGAGCACCGTTTTCTGCAGACACACTCAGCAGACCCTTTCAGGTGCATTTGTCACCCACCTGATCGGCTGTATATGGATACTGCCTGTCACGGTCAGCACCCCTCAGGCCCAGTCATGCCCCTCTGCGGTACCCAGGAGAGCTGGTGCTCCCGTTGTGGGTTACTGTGGCCCTGTGCTTCTGTCTCTGTCAGGCTCTCGGCGGCGCTGCTCATGCTGTTTGTGTGTTTTTGAACAGAACCACCTCGCTGTGTTTGCAGTGGTTCACCCGCCGGCCCCCAGCGTGAGCTCCAGCGTGGCATCCAGCCTGGCGTCCAGCGCCGGCTCGGGTAGCTCCTCCCCTACCGCTCTCCCCGCCCGCGCCCTCCCGCCGGACCCTGCCGGCAGCACCGTGGAAGCTGTCCTAGGTAAGTCTGGAACTTTCTCTTCTCTGCTGTCTCCCTTGCATCCATGCTGCTCAGGATCCCTTGTTTCTGTGGAAGGCCAGGCGCGCGCATCCTGGCATCGGGCACCTCAACTGTGTCAGACTCACTGGGAGGCTTCGGCCCTGGGTGCCATGGGTGCAAGAGATGAGGCGCCCACACCAGGCTCAACTGCATGGGCCACCAGAGAGCTGGCCCAGTGGCTGCTGGAGACTGGGGAGGCTAGTGAGGAATGAGACTGGGGCATGGGGCCAGTGAGGGTGCTGAAGGTGGGGGTAGTGGGTAGGGGAGCGGGCCACAGCTGGGAGCTGATGGACACAGCTGTCAACCTTGCTGCCACTGGGAATCATGAAGGGTTTGGGGACGGGTGACTAATGGGATGGGAGCTGGGTGACTCATTCGAGGGTCCTGGCCAGGCCTCATGAAGTCCAGATCTGGGTGGCACCAGAACCTGCTGTGCTTGTGGGGGCTCCTCTGAGGGACCTGTGGGGCTGAGACCTGCAGCTCATGGTGACTGGCATCCAGCTGACCCTGTCCTGCGTCTCTGTCCCTGGGCAGCCTCTGCACAGTCAGGAGCACGTCCCTTCCTCTCCCACGTCCTCTCCTGTGGGGCTCCGGGCAGGAGGTGGGTATGGGCAGGGAGGTGAAGGTAGGGCGGCAGTATGTCTGCATCAGGGCCTATGTGGACTCGTCAGCCAGCCAGGTGGGCAGCCCTGTGATGTTCCCTGCCCAGAAGGGACAATGGCCACCACCAGCTGATAGCAGCATGTCATTTACCATCCTATATGGCTGCACCTGCTACAGCCCCATTTGGGACACATGTTAGAGATGATGCCCCCAGTGGGGGCAGAGGAGAGAGAGAGACTCTTCTCAGCTGCCACTCAGCCCATAAAGCATGGACCTCAGAGGGACATTAGCGACAGTCCTGTCCTGGGTGGTAACTGGCAGGTATCCTGCTGAGGCTCCTGGAGGGATGGCCACAGCCCTCAGGCCACATGGCTCTGGACACAGCTTCCGAGGACAGTGCAGCCTGTGTACACCTCTGTGTGGCTGGGCCTCCCAGCCCTGCAAGCATTCGCGGTAGTGTCTGATCCTTCCACACTTCTGAGGGTCACTTTTCCAAGACTCTAGGACCTCCTGTGGCCAGCACATCTCCCTGGTGGCCATGGGTTCCTACATGGGCTCCACTGTGGGCCTGCCTCATCTTCTGGATAGCCTTCTGGAATGAGGGTTCGTGCCAGCCTCATGAAGCCACGGGGCAGTGAAGGCCTTGAGGACCCACCACCTCCTGATGCTGTGGCTCCAAGAGGGAGGCGGTGGCCTTCAGGCCTGAGGTGCTGTCACCAGGTGGCTAGGCCGCCTGCTGTATGCCCTGAAATCATTCCAGACAAGCCTGGCAAAGGTTCTGGGGTGTAGCTCAAAGGTAGAATGCCCCTGGGTTCAATCCCCAGTAACACACACGTACACACACACATGCCCCAACCCCCCCACCCCCGTGGCTATCATCCCCAGGAGGGTTTTGGTCTCTGAGCAGGTTCTTTCCCCTTTCTGAGTGTTGAAGTAGTTATTAAGAGCCATATTTTTAACCAGGTGTCCCATACCAGTCTAGAGAACAGGGTATTCAGTGTGGGCAACATGGCTATGCTGAACAAGTCAGGTTGTGGAGGAAATGTAGATGAGGGTGTAGGCACATGCATGTGGGGGGTCTTTCCTCACTTAAAAATGAGATGAAAAGCCATTTCCATGAGCGACATGTTTAAGGAATCAACTTCTCATAGGTAAGAACAAATTCTGTGTTTTAAGTAAAGTTTATATTCCCCAGTATAAAACCGGGTGTGGTGGTGCATGCCTGTAATCCCAGTACTTGGGAGGCTGAGACTGGAGGATCACAGGTTCGAGGAAGTAGTGAGACTCTCATCAACCTAGTGAGACCCTATTTCAAAATAAAAATAAGCCGGGCGTGGTGATGCACACTTGTAATCCCAGTACTTGGGAGGCTGAGACTGGAGGATCAGTGTTCACGGCCAGCCTCAGCTACTTAGGCCCTTCACAACTTAGTGAGACCCTGTTTCAAAATAAATAATAAAAATAGGGCTGGGGGTGTAGCTCAGAAGTAGAATTCCCCTGGGTTCCATCCCCACTACTGCAAAAAAAAAAAAGTCTGGGGGTGTAGCTCAGAGGTAGAACACCCCTGGGTTCAATCCCCAGGACCCCCCCCACACACAAAGTAGTTATTGTAAAAACGGAGCATAACAGAATTATTTAGGAAAGTCAAATCCCTGACCCTAGACAAATGAGGCCACATATGTGTCTGCTTCCCTGAGTGAAAAGTAAAGCCAGGTGTCTGTGTGCTTTGAAGAGGAGCAGGCCGAGGCCCCCATCACTGCACACTTCAGATTGACAGGCGTTTGCATATCAGTTTTTCTAATCATTATTTATTTAATTTAATTTTTTTTTTTTGCGGTACTGGGGATGGAACCCAGGGGCATTCTATCTCTGAGCTACACCCCAGCCCTATTTTTTAATTCTTTATTTTGAAACAGGGTCTCACTAAGTTATGGAGGGCCTAAGTAGCTGAGGCTGGTCCCGAACCTGGGTCCTCCCATCTCAGCCTCCCAAGTACTGGGATTACAAGCGTGTGCACCACGCCTGGCTTGGTGGCACACGCCTGTAATCCCAGTACTTTGGGAGGCGGAGACCGGAGGATCCAGGTTGGCGGCTAACCTCAGCGCGCGCGCGCGCGCTCTCTCTCTCTCTCTCTCTCTCTCTCTCTCTCAGTGAGGCCCTCTGCAACTTTGTGACACACGGTTTCAAAATAAAAGTATAAAAAATAGGGCCGGGGGTGTAGCGCGGTTGTAGAACGCCCCTGCGTTCAATCCCCGGTACCCCAAAAAAGAAAATACAGGGTGTGGCCTCTGTCACCAGCAGACTTGCAGTAGCACATTCTCTCATTGGCATAAAGATTAACTGAACCATTCCTGACGCACTCCTGTAATACCAGTACTTAGGAGGCTGAGAATCCCAGGTTCATAGCCAGCCTCAGCAACTTAGTGAGACCCTGTTTCAAAATAAAATAAGACTGGGAGCCGGGCGTGGTGGCGCACACTTGTAATCCCAGTACTTTGGGAGGTGGAGACTGGAGGTTCCGGGTTCGCGGCCAGCCTCAGCTCGCGCACGCGCGCGCTCTCTCTCTCTCCCTGTCTCTCTCTCTCTCTCTCTTTCTCTCTCTCTCTACTTAGTGAGGCCCTCCGCAACTTCGTGAGACCCGGTCTCAAAATAAAGTATTAAAAAAAAAAATACGGTCGGGGGCGTAGCGTGGAGGTAGAACGCCCCTGCGTTCAATCCCCGGTACCGCCAAAAAAAAAAAAAAAGACTGGGAATATAGCTCAGAGGTAGAATTCCTGTGGATTTAATCCCCAGTACCATACACACAAAAAAAGATTTCCTGAATCCACTATCCAGAGGAGGTGGAGAGTGTTTCTTCAGGATCGACCCTGCCTTGGTTTACAGACGGTATATTTCTGGTCGTTGCTGCCATGGGTAGAATAATGAGCTCTTGCTATCCCATGCGTCATCACTGTCCCTCTGGCCCCTGCCCTGAGGTAGTTAGTTATATCTGGGTAAGAGCTGGTTTTAGGAAGCAAGACAGCCTCAGAACCGCCCTGGCCAGGAGAGCCTCTCAAGTCCAGGCCCCAGGTCAGTCTCACCCAGAGTGCTGGCCCCCACCTGCGTCCGTGTTTCAGTAACTGTTTAGAGGGTTTGGGGCTAAGTAGTGGCCCCGGGTGCTGTTCAAGCTGCGGGATGCGTTGTGTATGGACTAGATAGATTAAGCTAGGGAGCAGCAGGGCTGCTTCGGGGCCGCTGGAGGGAGTTCCTTCGCTGGTGTCTTGCGCGCCCACGCACACGCAGGCCTCAGATGAGTGAGGCGCGGGCCGCGGGCACACCCAGGAGAGGCGCGCACTCCTGGGGCCGCCGGCTCGCGTGCGTGCGCCGCAGGTGCGGGCGGCGGTGGCGAACAGCGGCGCGACTCCTGGCTCTGCGAGCCTCCCCGCTGCTCGTCCCACCTGGGGGCCGCCCACGGTGCCGCGGAGGAAACCTCGCGCTCACCTGCTGGCCAGGTGCTGCGGGGCGGGGCCTGCGTCACGCTGGGGGGCAGCTGCGGGGGCGGGGCGTCTCGCGGGCCGGGTTTGAATCCGCGGCGGCGGCGGACCGTGAGTCAGCACAGGCAGCGGATCCGGGTGCCCCCCAGCCCCGCACCGCCAGGTCGTGGTTACGCCGCTCTGCCGCCCCCCAGGCGCGTGCTCCCCCTCAGGTGAGCGTTTTTCCTCCCCAGGCGCGCGTCCCCCTCCCCAGGCGCGCGGAGTCCCCCGGGCGCGCTTCCTACCGGTCCGCGTCCCTGGGCCTGGTGTGCGCCGTGTGGCTGGCCGCTGCGTGGTGAGTGAGCCCCGCGTCTGCTCTCAGGGACCCCCCTGCGCCCTTCTCCCCGGTGTGCCGGTCCCGCTGCGGTCGCTCTCCCAGCAGAAGCTGGGCGGGTCGCAGGTGAGCGCCGGCCTGGGCTCCTCTGGAGACACCTGCGCGGGTGCTGCGGCCCTTTAACTCCGCGCGCTCCGTGCGGCTTGCCCCATTTGGCCCCAGGGGACCGCAGCGCCGTGTGAATGTGCTGTGTCACCTCCGGAGCAAACAGCGCCAGGGCTGTTACTCAGCAGTCTTCTGCCGATTTCTCTTTACAACCGGGCGCCTCTGGTAGTTGGCAGGTTGGTTCTGGGTCAGGTGGGGCAGGCCTCCCGGCAGTTTATGTAATAAGGTTCGTCTAGATTTCCAGTTCCTCTTATGAAGTGGGTTCTTCCTTGAAGCGTGTTCCGGAAGATCTGGGTCTGACCTTGGGAGCCCTGAGGTGAGGCAGGAGGGGAGAGACCCTTGAGAAAGTGCCTGTGACCTCCCAGCTCGCCTGGGAGGGGCCCCCAGCAGTTCCCAGCAGCGGTGGACTCCCCTGGGAAGCTCCCCACCCTTCCTGGGCTGAGGACTGGTGCCAGCTCACTTTCCCAACCCTCAGTTCTGAAGTAGGGCTGGAGACGCTGCTGCCATCACCCCCGGGTGCCCCAAGACTTCTCTGCAGGTGAGTGGTTCTCAGTTGGGCTGCGGCTGAGAGTTGGCTGCGTGTAGGTTCTGTCCCAGTTTGGCCCCTTTGTTGTGAACTTGTGGGCTGTGCCGCTCTGCACCCCAGGGACCTGGAGGCACCTCCATGCTGAGTCATGGAGAGAACCTGACCAGATTAAAATACCCATGGGAAGAAGAGTGTCCCCCATCCGCTTCTTTGTGCCTTAGTGCTTCAAAAAGAGTTTGTGGAATTCTGCCAGGGGTAAGGCACTGTTAGCAAAGGACTTTAGGTGCAGAGGACTAAGTCCAAGCTAGCAGGCCTGGTCCACTAGCAGATGCTCCAGGCCAGGCATGTGGACGGGAGAGGTGGGGGCAGGGCAGGTGCCCTGAGGAGCGGGGGTTGGGGCTGGTCCTCAGCCAGCACCGTCCAGGGCCACTGGCTCCCTGTGGGCTGACACGCAGGAGTGGAAACAGACGTTTCATCCACAGTGTTGGAGGCTGAGCCAATTCAGATCAGTGGGGCTGCTCTTGCCAGACAGAAGCTGTGTGGGGTGAAGGAGCAGGGGTGGAGTGCTGCTGGGGCTGGGGAGGGACTGCCATAGAGCCTCCACCAGTGTGCCAAGGGGCCTATGCTCCATTCTTTCTGGAAGGCCAGGACTTGGGACTCACAGGGTCCATCACAGAAAGGTCACTGTGCAACCAGGGCAGCCGCAGAGCTGGCTGAGGGCCATGCGCCCAAGGCTGCTTGGCCTTGGCTGCTGTGGGTTGGGGGAGGAGTTGCTTAGAATTCCTGGAGGTCTGTGCTCAGCAACCAGCCCTTGAGAAAGGGACCCTGTACCCTGGAGAGGCCTGAGAAGGTATGGGGTGACAGCCAAGCCTGCTAGCCTCTCCCCGTGGGAGGAAGGATGTGTGTGCCCTGCCACCCAAGGCGACAGGGGTTAGGGCCACAGAAGCCACTGTGTTGGGTGTGCACCAGGCCATGGGAGAGGCTGCCAGGACTGAGGAGGGCAGGAAGGCACAGATTTGGCCCGGGAGGGAGCTGTAGCTCTGCAGAGGGGCATGCTCCAGCCAGACACAGAGCTGGAGGGTGGGGCCTGGGTGGCACTTCGAGGAGTGGACCTGAGGAGGCTACAGGGAGGCTTAGGGGAGGCTGGGGTGACCCTGGCATGCACTCCCTGCAGGGACAGAGGGGCAGATATGCAGATGGAGGAAGCTCTGGGCTGGGGTCTGTGAGGAAGGACGCGGTGGATGTCTCCAGGTGGACTCCATTATTGTGGGTTAAATTGTGCCCCCCCCCGAGATATGTTTAAATCTTACATCCCAGGACCTGTGGATGTGGCATAATTTAGAAGTAGGGTCTTTGTGGGTGTCAGCAAGTTAAGATTTTTTTTATACTTGGGATGGAACCCATGGACATTCTACCTCCGAGCTACACCCCCAGCCCTATATTATTTTTATTTTGAAACAGGGTCTCACTAGATTGATAAGAGTCTCAGTACTTGCTGAGGCTGTCCTTGAACCCGTGACCCTCCTGTCTCTGCCTCCCAAGTATTGGGATTGCAAGCATGTGCCACCATGCCCAGCTAAGATGAGGTTGTTAAAGTGCCTCCCCAAGGGGCTCAGTGTGGTCTTTTCTCATCTCAGCTCTTTCTTGGGTCAGCTATCACATGGTACCCGCCTTTACTGTAGATTATGGGCATCTGTGGACCACCATCTTGCCCGCTCCTTCTTTTCTCCTCACTCTAACTCCAACACTGAAGAGGGTGGGGAGGGCAGCGGGTGCTTCTCCCTGACAGCTGTCCTCGAGGGCTTCGGTGGCCACTGGCCATACTCAGCACACCGGCCAAGCCCCCTTCAGGGCAACAGGACAGACCCTGCCCTCCTTCTGTTTTCTGGATGAACATTTCAAAGTCTTCACGTGCCTTCAAATGGGTTGGGCAGGACTGCTGCATTCCGGAGAGGCAGAGGCCCTGCGCTTTGTAACTGGCTCCTTTGCCATGTGGTGGGATGGGAAGGACAGTTTTCTCCTGGTTACTTAGCAGCCTCCCCTGGTACCCTAAAAATTCTCCTCAAAGCTGGGCATGGTGACGCACGCTTGTAATCCCAGTACTTAGGAGGTCGAGACAGGAGGATCACAGGTTCTCAGCCAACCTCAGCAACTTAGTGAGACTCTTTGCAACTTAGTGAGATCCTGTTTCCAAATAAAAAATAAAACAGGGCTGGGGGTGTTGCTCAAAGGTAGAATGCCCCTGGGTTCAAGCCCCAGTGTCATAAAAAAAAAAACAAATTTTTTTCTCCTCAAACCAGGAACCAGAATCAGCAGGTTCTCCACACGGCAGTGCTACTGAGGGGCTGAGAGCAGGCTGTGTTCTGCTGGTGTCACAGGGACAAGTTCAGAATCAGAAGAGAAAGCAAACCGCAGGCCCTGGGTCTCCCCAGGCTAGCCCGAGCCATGTGCACTGAGCCACTTCTGTGTGGGCCGTGGGCTCCAGGCATCAGTGAGGGGTGCCCCGTGGCTGGCTCACTGGGCTGAGCTGCAGTCGCTGGTCCTGGGGTGAGCATTGGAGACCGGATGGGGAAGGGACAGTGCGCTGCCTCGGGTGGACCCGTCTGCCCACACACCAGTGCCTGGGTGTCCGTGCAACTGGACTCCCGCTCCTCAGCAGTGTCCCGGTGGCACATCCCTCACTCACATGTGGGCTTCTCAAGAGTGGGATTCGGCACCACTGGGAATTGAGGGGACCTGTAGCCAACAGGGGGATGGGGCAGGGCCACTCAGGACCCCAATGTGCAGGGGGAAAGTGCCACGTGGCAGAGCTGTGCGCTGTCCTTGCCACATAGTTCTCCTGTGGACTTGGCCCGTTGTACAAGGAAGGTGCCACCAGCCCACGGTTGAGTCCCCGTGGCAGCCCTCCCTGGACAGTGGAGGCTCTCACAGCTAGACCAGCCTCCACCACGCCTCCCCTACACAGAGCACTCTCCTGCAGTGCTGGGAGTTGGAGGTGTGCTGGGAGGCTGGCAGGCCTGTCTAAGCCACCACAGCAGCTCTCAACCCCAAGGAGGAGGCCAGGCCACCGCTGCCTGGGGGGCACTCAGGGAGGAGGCAGGGACTGAGGAGGGAGGGGCTGTGCTCAGCATTGTGCAGGTTGCTTTTGTAGGACAAGGCCTTGGAGGGACGTCAGTCAGCTGGGGATGCAGCAGCTTCTGGGTTGACAGCCTGCGGTAGGGTGACCTTGTCTTGTAGGCAAGGGCCAACGGTGGCTTCGGGAGGCAGCGTCCCCGAGGTGCCCTGACCTGGCTGTCTGTGTAACCCAGGGACCTGGGAGTGCCAGCAGGAGATGATGGCCAGGGTGGAGAGCAGCTTCTGGCCCCTACCCTGCTGCCGTGTGGAGGCCTGGCCCCTGCCCACTGTCTAGGTGTCAGGGTCTGTTGTCTTGGCACTCAGCTTAGAATTGCCTGGGAGCCACTTACTAACTGAAATCACCCTCCTGGGAAGTTTTTAAGACTTGAGTGTGTTTACTTGGTCAAATTTTAACAAATGTTTAGAGGTTCAAGAGCAGAACATTCACAGGTGGAGCTGTGCTGCAGGGCTGCGACAGGGTCTTCAGCCCGAAGGCCCTGGCTTTGGAGCAGAACAGGAGCCTTGCTGGCTGTGGAGGTGGCTGGGGCCGCAGATGGTGGTGGGAAAACTGGTTCCCACCGGGCAGGGGGTCTGCCACTTCCAGGTTCTGTGGGTAATGTGAGGCTTGTTCCCACAGGTTCTGCCTTGGACCTTCGTCTTAGTGACATAAATATTGCATCCCTAGACAGAGACCTGGGAGAGCAGGACGGCCGTGACCTTGGTCTGACAGGTGAGCGGCTCAACAACCCCTTTGTCCACCTGCCTCCTAGAGGGGGCCATCTGCCCCGCCGCCTGTGCAGCTCAGCTTCCAGCTGCCCTTCAGCTTACCGCCCTCTTAGCAAGGTGGCCCCTGGAGACAGGTGGCGCCCTTCCTGAGGAAACAGGAAAACTATGTCTTAAACACTGTGTTGTATGAGGACCAATGTATTAACATCATATGCTAAACTGCTTTATCCTGAAAGTTCATATTTTTTTCTGATTTAAAAAAAAAAGCCGGGCATGGTGGCGCATGCTTGTAATCCCAGTACTTGGGAGGCAGAGACAGGAGGATCGGGGTTCGCAGCCAGCCTCAGCTACTTAGTGAGGCTGTCCACAATTTAGTGAGATCCAGTTTCAAAAATAAAGAATGAAAAAAATAGGGCTGGGGGTGGAGCTCGGAGGTAGAATGCCCCTGGGTTCAATCCCCTGTACAGCAAAAAAAAGAAAAGAAAAAGAAATTAAACCATTTTGGGGGCCCTAGACATCCTGGGAGTACTGGCCAGAGGTATCTGGCTTCTGCTGGGACCCTCCCCAGCCCTGCCCCTCGCTCCAGCTCAGGGCAAGGCTCTCCTGGTGTCCATCAGCTGCGGCTACGCAGCTATGTCCATGGCAGGGCCCTCACCTGCCTGCCATCGCTGCTGCCAGCCTCTTCTCACTCAGCCTCCCTCCTCTGTCCAGGTCCCAGGCCTCTGGCAGGCTCGGCGCCTGTCACCATCCCGGGCTCCCTGCCGCGCTCGCCATCCCTGCAGTCGTCCTCATCCCTGTCCACCTCCCCACTCAGCTCACTCTCCCAGTCCCTGCCGGGGCCGCTCATCTCCTCGGCCATGACGCCCCCCCAGCAGCCGCTGCCCCTCAGGTCGGAGCCAGCTGTTCTGGGCTCTGCAGCCTCATCCTACAGCTCCTTAGGTGAGTCGCTGGGCGCAGATGTCTTCACCGGTCTCCCTGACCACGGGCATCTGCCTTCTACAGCCCGGGGCTGGGGAGGCACCACCGCCTCCGCCCCGTGCAGGCAGGGCGTGCAGTACCCTGAGGCCGTGCTGCAGGCAGCTGCCCCAAGCCTGGTCACAAGGTTCCTGCCTCCCACTGGCTTGGGGCTGGGGCGGGGCACATGGAACCTCCCTGGAATCCTTGCTTGGGACACCATCCTGCCACCCAGGCCAGGCAGCTTCCTGGGGCACCCATGTGTCAGCAGTGTCTGGTGCAGGCCGTGGAACCCCAAGCTCCCAAGAGCAGCAGGTATGACCGGAGGAACCGGAGATGGCACTGCTGCCCGCCGCTCTCCCTGTCAATTGAAAGAGGATACTTA